>JAYRBW010149909.1:0-62430 GCA_036023295.1 Invenusta paracnida | reverse complement strand
GGTACGATCGGGAGTATAGAGTTGGTACGATCGGGAGTATAGAGTTGGTACGATCGGGAGTATAGAGTTGGTACGATCGGGAGTATAGAGTTGGTACGATTGGACTGACGAAGCGTGTAAGCCGTCAAGATTTACACTAATAACTATATAAAGACTGCAATACTGTTCTTGCCGTCAACTCCCTTTAGGGCAAAGGAATTACTGTAGTAATAGAATATTCATCATTTTTGAATTTGTTGAAATATGTTTAGAAAATAACTTGATAGTGACGTCCTACTGTTCATATTGGAATATCTGTTCGCTATTTTCCTGTATAGCCCGACTGACAACGTCCTTTTTATGAAGATTTAATGCTCATTAAAATAAACAAAAACGCAGTTTTATACTTCCTCGTAGAACATAATTTATGTGTTTTTCATAAACGTCAGTTTAATTTCTATTACAAAACGTTATTTCTTTCAAGAATTTAACGTTACTTTTACATATTCCTTGTTTCTTTGTTTTTTATACATCATATTAAGCACAATCGTAAGTCTTTCTTTGGGGCGTTTTGGTTTCTAATCTTTCTAATCCCAAGATTGTATTGTACCTAACACTATAATAATGTATTTTGTTTTCGTCGATATTTCTGTAGTAGACAATGCGACAGTTTAATAACCTTCCGTGTGACTGACCAGTAATGCTCAACTCCGCAGAGATGGTATATATTATAAAATGATGCAGGAAGAATGTATGTATTTTGACTTGCATCACCTGTTCACCTGTTAATCGTGCCTTATACAGTGTTTTTGGCATGCCTTCGCTGTCATGAATGCTTTTTAATGTTTATGTAATTAGTTTACTGAATAAGGGTATTGAATCTGTGGAGAAACCTTCAAGGCATTAATTGTAAGTGTATCAAGTGTATATTACATTATTATTGAGTATTATGAGGAGGATGTTTATTTTTTAATCCGCTATCCAGCGTGGAGGAGAATTTTATGAGTTTTATTGTAGTGTCCGATGTCGGTTGTACATGTTGTACTATATATATACTTTGCATATTGTTACCTGCCATTCTTCGGCGTATAATCTCAAATTTAAAACAGTATTATTGGGGATATTTCGAGGTGCTTGTTCACATCAGACGCTGTGACGCTCATGTCGCAGCTCCTCTTTATCTGCAGATATATAAATAGCCTCGGTCATTCCCCTGCTAGCGTCAATGTATATAATATACTATCTCGCAGTTGTCCTGTTAAGTCTAATTATGCAGTTTCAAAATATTCATTCGCTTGATTTAGTATTAATCGGGCTCGTATCTTGGCGCTTAAACGTAATTTTGATTTAGTTTCTTACACGAATTCGTTATTTTCCATTTTAAATGTAATTTATGTATTTATTATAATTATATAAGGTAATAATTGATTTCGGTCTATTACTACAATTTTTATCAACAGTGATATTTTTCTGGCATTTCAAGAAAAACACTACTATTTTGAAAGAAAGTTAATATTATATTTTATCTAGATTTTGAAGGAAATTTCATTGAACGTTTTTCTTTGTAATATTATACATACATTGCTATATTAACTATTTAATCATAATAGATTAAATGATTGATTCCTGATTGATTTCACAACACCCACCAAGTTGTCTGGGTGAAAGTCCAGTTGCCTCCTTCACTTCATCAAATCATTTTCTTCTTGGTCTCTATATCTTCTTCGCATTCATTCCGGGATTATTGATTTTTCCAACCCGTTATTTTTATTATATTATATTCAAAGTTCAAGGAAACTTTTTGCTTGGGCGCCATGGAGATTAATGGCTCTGCTCTTCCCGATTCTACCGAAATGTATTAGTTGTGTCTCCTTCCTGTCCACGACAGCAGCATCTTTCTCCAGCACCATATCTCGAGCATTTGTCTTTTTCTTCACTGTCCAAGACACTCAACCATTTAAAGTGATTAGAAAAACAAGAGCTCTCACTATCCATCTATTAGTTTGTGATATTGATGTATTTCCTAATTTTTGTCAGCTTTAATATTGCTATATACTTATGCAATCGTTGAGTCTCTTCACTATTTCTTCATTTCCAACTGAATTCGTCCATTTTCTCCGTTTTAATCACCTTTGTTTCTGCATGATTGAAGGCTTGTGTCAGTCAGCATATATCCCAGACTAAAGATTGCCAATTCTTTCTCCACCAATCTGGTTTACTGCGTTTAGCTTATTCAAGGATTCTTATCTCAATATGTTACAATAATATATGTTTTCTATATGATTGTACGGATGTGATAAAAGGATGCACCCCTATTTGATACCTTTTCCGGATTCAAATTTTCGAGGTTTTCCGTGCTCCGTTCGTACTCTCGTTTCTTGGTTTTCGTATGTTGTCTTCAGGAAGTTGACGAGGTGTTCTCCGTGTCTTTCATTGCTTTCCATAGCAACTGGTGGTCGACTTTGCTGTTGTCTATGTGAACCATGGGTAGGCATTTTGTTGATTATACTTTCTGGCTTATTTCCATCGACTGTCTGGTATTCGCAATTTAATTCCTTGTGCCTCTGGGCTCCCTCCGTTCCTCCTAAACCCATCTTCTTTTTCAGGTAATATGTGTCGTCTTGGCATATTCTTAAATATCCTTTCTTGGCAGTGGGATATCAGGGAAGAAGCCAAACATTAAATTTTATCATTTTTAAGACTTCGGGAAAATATTTATCAATTAATTTTATTAAGATTTTAATTATAATACAATAAAATCTACTGTTTTTAAAAAATATTGAAATATAATTTCTGTCATTGCCTTGTAAAAGCTAATGGAGGAATGACGTGTTATAGTTTTATTTAAACCCCTGTTGGTATGCTAAATGCTTCTCTTAATTGGTTTTCATGCTTTTTAGTCACTTTCATAAATTATTTTAGTTTACTGATAGCGTATGTGTATAATAAATAAGCAGAAATATTATCAACTATATAGTTTACGAATGCTATCCTTTGTCTCCTGAAATGTACATGTTTCACTGACTACCCACTCTAATGCACATTATTAAATCGAGAGTTTCACCGAGAAATGGAGGTGTCATAGTAGATGCATTATAAACATGATAAATATATATTATATTGACTAGCAAGGAGGCACTTCAAGGTATTGGAGCCGAGAAATATACTAAATAGAAAATGCATTTTAATACAAATCTGTCACAAAACGAAAATAATGAAGTGGAGAGAGAATATATAGGAGAATGGAAAGACTGTGTTTCAGGCTCCAATGGAGTCGATAATGTTATCATTTATGTTTTGAGGGGGGGTGGGGAGCAGAAAGGTTTTACAAGTAAGGCAGATGAAACTGAAGTTGAAAGTTATATTATGTAGTTAAAGACAAGTGACTGTGTGGTACATCCTGCCCTGCATAGGTGTATTATAATGTGTGGTACAACAGCATAGAAACTACAATATACAGATATACTACAATATTAGAGATATAGCATAAATGGGGAAGGAAAACTTGCTTGGAGACTGAAGTACATTATATGCTTCTTTGCAGAAGGAGAGGGGGGCCATTCCAATTCACAATGGCAGCGCTCGTTTCATCCTCGAATGCAATGACTGCACTGTTTTCTAATTCAGTGAATACGGGTGGCGGGGTGCCAGGGGGGTAATCTCATGCGAGACACAACAACTTTCCCCGTCGTCTCCCCCTTCTTTCTCTCTGCGTCTGCGTGTCCTTTATCCTCCATCCATCGGTATGCAAGGTTCTTCGGGGTTGCCCTCTCCTCCTCTACCTAACCTTCCTGAAGCCTTGGCTTGCCTGCTGAATAGATTGCAATGAGTCGGGAAGAACGATAAGAACAGACGACGAATTATTCCGGGAACCACGCCTCTTTCTCTCACTTTTTCTCTCTATCTCTCTCTCTCCGTACCCTTTCTTCTTCTAGTAGTACGTTTTTATCTCACTCGGGGCGAAGAAGCCCGAGAATTGAGTTGAGTTGAGTTGAATTGAGTTGAGTTAAGATTAGAGAAGGGAAGAGGAATGCCAACTATTTGATACTCAATGGCGACTGACTTCATTGATTGAGTTAATTTGCTGTTGTATTAATTTTGTCCTCAAACAAAAGTGAGGTATTACTGCAACCGCGCATATAGACACCGGTGCTTGTATATGCATGACACGGGCTTCATTCTGTCTTTCAGTTCTGGCTTAGGCTGTCTTTAGACCTGCCCTGCCCTGCCCTGCCCTGCCTTGTAGTTAGTATTATATGTTGTATACGTTATAAGGGATGAATTGTACTGAAAAAGAGGGAATATTTTAAAAGAAGCATGGGGGATCTTCGAGCTCCTAGGGCTTTGGGCTTTTCCCTCCCCCCCCCCTCCCGAGTGCATTGCTATAGTATGATGTATTCTATATACATATGTATGTATGTATGTAGAAGAATGGATGAGATGAGTGGGAATTTCATCTCGAGAATGTGTATTATTTACGCATTCTGTGTTGATGCCTTTTTGATGTTGTTTTATTGCTTTAATAATTTTGCAGGTAGCATTGATTATTGATCTATCACGTATCGTTTACGCTACTTCGCATAAGGAGATATATAACGCGATACGCATGTTGTGTCTATAATATAGGGCATTTAATTCTTCAAAAGGCAATTTGGAAAGTTTAATCATTGCACGATGAAGAAAGAAACTACAATTTATTCTTAACGACTTTCACTTCAAAATCACAATTTTCCATCCACACAGTAATAGTATTGTAAGGGAAAGTCTGCATAGTTAAGTGTTTTCTGTAATAATTAATTACCTTTCTATATACGAGTCGTTTAGTTTTAAGTAATCGTAATAATGTCTTCCATTTTAACATACTTAGGGTTTTGATGCAGTCATTGTATAACATCGATGTTATATATTTCTCTTGGGAATTTCTAATTAGTGAAAAGGCAATTTCCGCATTAACACCTAGAAAATTAGGTACCTATTCCGCTATTCCAATGCCTTGTGTATTTACGTTTATATACCTTCCGTAAAACATTATAATATGTCATTCATTCATTGTGGATGCTTTTTCTATTGTATATTCGTGTAATCACACTGGTTGACATGCTATAGGAGACAATGACATAAGAATTGAAGTACTTGTATTTAGTGAATTATAGTATTCAGGCAAGCTGGAGTTCATTCTTGTGGGAGTATTTTCATTTCCTAAAGTACGCGGCGTATATGTATATTGTTTATTATTTATGAACAATAATATTGTAATTCGTGTGGTTTTAACCATTGTCCTATAAATTAGCTATAATAATATATGTTGGATACTTTATATTATTAACAAATCTTGCTAATGTGACTGTTTTTATTGTACCTAAGTTTATCTGTTAAAACTAGTATTACAATTATCACGAAAATTGCTTTTTAGTTTGTTTTAATCATATTTTTATTTGGTGGGTACTTTAGCGCTTTCTTTAATATAGTGTTAGTAAAATACAAAATCGATATATCGATTTATTGATTTTTGTGCAGTCTCAAATTATTATGTGTATAGAAATAAAGACTTGCTTTCCATTTTTGCGACATTGGTTGATTGTGCTTCTGTGACGTTATCCCTCCATTTTGTGGCACTGCTCAGGATCACGAATGACGCCCGTGAGGACGACATGGACCAAAACCTTCAGGAGGTCTCGGGGATGATCGGGAATCTCCGGAACATGGCGGTGGATATGGGCAGTGAGATCGGCCAACAGAACCAACAAGTCGACCGAATCATGCACAAGGTAGGCCCAAGCATTCTTTTTCTCTTCCCCCCTTTGGACTTTGGGAATAGTATTCGGCTCTCCCTTGAAATGCTGGTTGAAGTATATAATAGTAATAATAAAACGGGTTTTCAAGAAAAAGAGAAGAAAAAAACTTGTTTTTGGTCGCTAAAAATTAATGCATTATAATAAATATATATTTATATATCTTTCGCTTTAAATATGCAAATATCTAAAAAGAATCTCATTATAGTTCAGTTGTCTTGTAGAAATTAACTAAGCATGCATATTTTTGAGACCAAGGAACCTTTCTAAGGGCCGCTTTCGTGTCCTCCAATTGATTTATATTCTCTCTGCTTATTATAGATTTAAAATGACAGCCCGGTTAAGGCCAGCGAATGTGGAATCCCCTTCCCTATAGTGCAGATTATAGGGCCGTCGCCATTTCGCTAAATTACTCTAAATGAGGATAAACGCGGGAATATCTCCGTTTCTCGTTTCGCTCATCTTAAGTATTGTAAATTACGAGATCATTATTTTGTCCGTAGTCTTTTGGGGTAAATTGGCCATATCCCATTTAAATATATGTCAAGAAATAGCGCAATAAAAACGGCTACTGAGGCTAATGAGAATGCAATTTGCGGTCTGTGCGATGAACACTAAACAAGCAATGATTATGCTTAATCCATTCACAACTTTCAACACTCGAGATATGTTCCTTCGAGACAATAATAATATTTCTCGTGTATTAAATATAAAATTAATGAATTCAGTCAATTCTAGCTTTGTATTTTTCAGTGTTAGGTGGATCCGCTAATGGAAACCTTCGTTGTTATGTCAACCTCCAAAACTAAAATATATAGGACTCTTGCATTTTTAAAATCGGCATTGTTAACTTCTATATCTCTATTTAGATTTAGACATACCTCCTAAATGATTACTCTTATAAGGATTTAAGGATTTCATTTTCAACCTCTATTGCGTTAGTACTTCTAGATATATTTGTGATTGTGGCATATATTATCTTGCCATATTTATGTGAATTGCTTGAGCTCTTCTTCAGGTAAACAACCTGAGATGTACATCGTCCTTTCTCTTGTGTGTTATGCATCTTATTAACTAATTTATTCATTACAACGTTACTGTATTTTTTAAAGAACATTGGTGCCTCTGATAATAAGTAATACATACTATCTACTATTTGATAATATAGGCAGTGTCTTCTCTATAATTAATAATGTTCCATATCGCATAATTCACTCTCGCACGCTATCCGATAGTAATTGATCTAGTGAGTTGATAGCTCCTTCCTGAATAATTAGTGGCGTCTTTCCCACCGTCTGATGAGGCACTGTTTATTCGGCAGTATGATTGAAATAGGCTGTGTATAAGGACACAATTAGTTCGTTATATTAAAATCATTATTCAAAATATATCGCTATCTCGTCACTTGATTTCCCATCTATTCCTGTTTTGTTGTAGATTATTATAGTCGTCGTAAATCTCAGTCATTTAGTGCAGATGCATATTGGCGGAGACATGAGGATTGGATTAAAGTCTATACTTTCTGCGCTCGTAGTACATTATATAGTAATAAGATGATGATGTTAAGTACAGCTGTGTTAGCCTTGAAAATGGAAACTATACAACTATACCGCCGATGTAAGGTATGCCAGAAGAAGAATAAAGTGAGTCGCGTTGACGGCGATGGGAATTGTGTTAAAGGTCGAGCATCGAGAGAATACAAACTATGTTAGGGGGGAGACTGATTGAGAAGGAAGCTTATCTCCATCTCTACCGGCAACACGGAGAGAGCTCTTCTGAGAGCACACAGGGCAAACTGTGGAGGGGCGTGGAGCCCGCCTGACCTGCCTATTGATTGTTTCCTGCCTCGGCTTAACTCCACTCATTCGCGATCAGTCTCAGCTTCACTCCGCTCCAACTATAACTAGCTCTCTCTATAGAGCTAAGTAAGTAACGATCAACAGTGACAGAGTGGCGATGTACAAGAAGACTTTGTCTATAGTATAGTCGGTTGGGATAAAAATATGTAGGCAACGACTGACGGTGGAAATTGGTCGTCTACAACGCAGTGGTGTGGTTAGTTATAGTTACTGGCTGGAGACTAAAGAGCTTTGACTGAATGGCCATAGATCCATCGCCAGAACAGAGTATAGGAGAGGAAGGGAAATCGTCAGCAATGCCGTGTCCCCAGTGGACTCGCTCGGTGATGTGAGTAGAAGCGACGAGGCCAGATTTACTTACCGGAAGTGATATAAGACTTGCCCCCGGGGCAGGTTACTTTCCTTTGCTGGTTACTCCGGCCATTATCTAATTCTATACACTGCACTCTCGGGGACTCCAGCTAACTTGTCCATCTTCACTCCTTCTCTTTTTCCCCCTACAGTTTCATTCTTCTCCCCTTTCTGGTGGCTGGATCGGGTCAATACTATTCCATCTCCCCACCCACCCTCCAGTCTTTTCCTCCTTGTTTTCCCCTTTTTTTCTCTTCTTGTGCTCTCCTCCTCAGTCTCTTTCTCCCATTTGTCTTGCGTGATCCACAAATTTGATTATATTCTAATATGAAGTCGCCGCGCTGCAATGAGGAGAGGAGCAGGCAGTATAGAGAGACACGAGAAGTAAGACGAGAAAGACTGCGATGGTTATTGGGAGTAACTAATAGATATTAGAAGCAGGAATTGGATCGTTAGCCTGTGTCTCCCGTTCGTTCAACAAACCTATCGACTAAGCTGAGCCACGCCACTCAGTAGTCGGATACAGTACTATACAGTAGTTCGATTCAGTAAACTTTTGTCTCCATTCTGTCTTCTTTCAAGGATGGAGGGGGGATGGCTTCTTGCAGCTCAGCTCACTATGTTGCTGGGGTATCCCTATATACCTATTTATATTTACATACAACTTGTAACTTCTCATTGCAGTTTGTCAATTCAAGAATTGAAATTCAGTTGTCTTTTCCTCCCAGGATAAGGTTGGTTGGGAGGGGGATGGGGGGGGGAGGCTGTCAGGGGGGCTATTGATGTTTCTTCTTGCTGGCAGCAAGACTATGGGGGAGTATAAAAGACAAATGAAGAAGGAAAGTTAAGAAAATTGATAAGGGGAATGTGGGTGAGGTTATTATAACTGGTGACTGTTCTGCTCTGTGGTCACTTCTTTGGGGACTTAATTTCTGTCAGTAGGCATTCAGTTAGTTTGAAGCTTGTGGTTCGCTGTCTTGAATTTCTTCGGTTAATTGAAACGAAACTAAGATCACTATTTCATTCGATTTAGGACGCTTGGGAGAGCTATTGATATGTTTTCGCTGGACAAAAAGAAATCCGTTTAGATGGTTTAGAATAACTAAGGGGTTGAGGGGTCAGGGCTAGGTCTTATAGGAAAGCAAGCTATGACGCACTTTGCAGTTAAATGCATCTTTCGATTTAATGATATACTACAAGTAGCGTGGTAGATTGATTATCGTTAAGCGTCATCGTCATCGTCATCTTGGGATGAAACGAGTTTTGCTCTTGGCGAATTGGGAGGGAAGGGGGTTGCAGCCTGCTCGACATATATTGCGAGCTGTGAAACTCAAACTTTATAAGAACAACTAGATCTGAGGAAGTTATAGTACAGCTAGCTGGCCTACTACTATAGTAATAATATTGTCTTGGCAATCTCCTGAAAGCGTCAGCTCCTGCCTGTAGCTTATAGTCTAGGCGATGGTCCTGTAGCTATTTTATACAGAGTAAAAATCCGATATGTTGCCCGATAGCGATATGCCTCAGGAAATACACATAATATTATATTGTGAATGTATACTTCTTACCTGTCTTATATCACTATGTGTACTCCTCTATAGCTATATCGAGAGTTGGCCAACTAGGAAGCTCAATATTTTTGTTATTATTGATATCACGCGCATATGAAGAGCTTCTCGTTTGGTTGCTTTCTTTTGTTTCACTTCTATTTTTATGCCCCCCTTTTTCTTCCGGAAGAGTCAGTCAGCTTCCCTTTTATGCCCTGGCTCGCGCACTTGAGTCTATAATACATCGCCTTCTCTCTCAATTTATTCCCCTGCCATTTATTTCTCTCTTGTCTATCAAATTTCTGAACTGGATCCCTTTTCGTATGCCTTTCCTGTGTACGGTTTAAATGATATAGTGGTTCAGGGTGTATACTCGCTTGCTCCGTGTGATGTATACTTTCTGGTCTCGGGGTATAATATATTCTTTTTTAAATATCTATCCGATTGTTTTCCCCCATATATGCTACTCTGGCTATATTATGTGTAACCTTGAATAGATCTCGCACTTTGTTGGATGCTCAATCATGATTTCATTGTTACATTATTATTATAACTAAAGCTAATCAATTATACTGCTCAACCAAATAGATATATTGTATATATTTGTAATTTTTCGGAATGTTGTACATAGGAAATAAACCATCGTCATTCCATTTATAGCGTTAATCAATGCTTTTATTTTTATTTTTATTTTGGCACAATAAAATCAAATAATGTTCCTTTATTTGGTTGTTGTAACGTGTCTATTATTATATATGTTTTTCACATTATTTACGTCTGTACTTTTGCGCTTTGGAATATCAAAAGTTCTTTAATATTATAACTGTGTCTGGCTGGAGAGGAAGCCTTATATTCCATAAACGTTGACCTTGGTGAAATTGGTTGGGAACTTATCAAACATATTTCGTCTACTGAAAGAAACTTTTATTGTTCATCTATAGTCAGACTTGTAATTTTCATATTTTCGACGTATACTAAATTGGTTGCTTTTGATTAATTAACCAATTTAATTACCGAATTGAAAATAACGTCAAACAACAATAGGCTATACAGTTGTCTGGGTGTTATTTATATTTCAATCGCGTTTATTGCTTCTGCTTTTATTTATTGACATTTAATTACACTTTTTACATGATACTTTTGCGAATTTATAATAACGACCATTGTTCTATTATATGTTTGCTCAACCTTTTGCCTGTAACGTTTTATACAAAGTATAAATGTATGTATATTTATATGGTTTACATGCGTAATTTCCATTTAGTTTTTTGATTAAATTAATGAAGTAAAAAAACTTAATTATCTCTGTATTGTGAGCAACTTATAATGAGGCTTAATTGAGTTTGCTTTAAAATAAGAAATACTAGAAACATTTTGTATAATTAAGAAAAGGAATATTTCTTTTTCTTACTTCTTTTTACTGAGTTTCTATGTGAATTTTGTTGACATGTCCATAATCTGGGTGGCTTTATAGAATTACCTCTTTATCGCTTCGTTTATACGTCCTTTGTTTATTTTGAAAGTTTTCAATTATAAGCTTACTCGATAATATAGCTTTACAAATCGACACATCTTTTGCACTTGACTTGTCGCAAGCTGTAATATCTTCACAAATCAGTATTCACTATAAACTGTTTCTTGAACCTTTAAAATATATTACTGATATTTTTAATTTGATTTACAGACATAATGCTAAAAATGTTGTACATGACTAAATTTGGCGTAATCAATTTCTCTGTCACACTTTTATGTAGACTATTGTATTATTCGCTATATTTTATCCGAAAAGGTTTGTTTTTGAGTTCTTCTCTAGGATAACATTTCAATAACAAAGCTTGAAATTTGAATTAAAATCTAATATATGGAACAGCTTTTTTTATTCGCTTGAATAAGATTATTTTGTAGTCGAACAAGAGGACAAATCAGTGACACCATATTATAATAATGCATATAAATGTTATCTATCAACTGGTTCATTTGATTTGTTGCATGACATCGATTCATTGTTTGATCTTTCGAAATAGTATATTGATTCAATTAAATAGATAAATTGTATATTTCTAATCGGTGTGTAATCTCCATTTTCAGGCGTCGCTGAATCAAGAGCGCATCAAGAAGGCCAACGAACAGGCTGCCAAACTTCTCAAGTAATCCAGAGCAACGCCACTCCGAACACCTTTGCAATCCTTCAACCCTTCACATCACCCTCCAAACCTTTGATCCGAACATAGAGAATATTATGGACCCACTATCCAAGCGACCATTTATCATTGCCCTCTTCTATCACTAGTACCAATGCTTCACTTTTGAAAAACATTCCTCCTCTTTTGAGTATGCCTTTCATACCCCCATGCCGCCCTCCCCCCCCCCCGACCTCCTGACATCCATGAATGTTCACTTGCAGAAGGTGATAGCGTACGTCTCTTCATATTCATTATGCAATATTGCGTCATACATACTCTCATATCTTCATTTGAATTTGTCATAAGGGACTACTTATTGAGTCGATATATATTGATGGCGCCGATTGGTTGCTTAAGGATATATTGAAGTGTTAGTATGTAGCCTATTTAATGAGTGGCCATACACGCATCATGCTACCCACCTCTAATCCCCAAGTCATCTAGATTTCCTCTCATACTGTATATTGATAGTAAACTGTTTCATTGTAATATTATTATTATAGAAATTAGCAACTACTTGCATTTTCAGTTTTATTCTGTAATATAAACATTATTATATATTCTACAGACAAACGAACATACGTAAATGTAATATTATTATACTAATAATATATATATATATATATAATATATTGTTGCATTGATTTTATTTCAATATCATATTGTACTATTGTCTTATGTAGGACACTTGCATATACATACATTGAGACTAAATACATATGTACGTACTTACATTAAGAATATTATTATACACTAATCAACACTGCTTGCTAATTAATAATACTAGTGTGACAATTTATTTCAAAAAAGCCCCCTTTACCTTTTGTTCCTCTGTTTTGAAACACTCTTCCCCTCATGATAGCAAACTTAAATCATTTTTCGCTTCTCGCACCCTTACCCCCTCCCATCTTGTAGTGTTTTGATAATAAAAGAGTTTTTTCTTTCGATTCTAGCCTTGCTAAGCGAATATAGAGTACAATACATTTGCATACTTTGTGTTTATTTTCGCTTTCAGTGATCAAACGATGTCTTGCCAATACTATTTTATTATAATATTATTCTACAATAACTAACTAATACTTCGCTTGACTTGTATCCGGTTTCCTTCATCTTTTCCTGGCTTTCCCTCTTACCATTTTTTTCTGTTGTTACATATATTGCTGTTGGTTGGTTTTTTGTTTAACTTTTAACTTTAAAGCTTTTTGTTTGTTATTACAGTCACGAGATAATAATATGTCATCTTCTGCTCTGACATCAGCATCCAGCAATCGATTTAGGTATTATAATAAAGGTGAGGATGAGGGGGGGGGGTGTTAAAGGATAGAAAACAAGGTTAGAAATGGTGTTCTGTAAGCTGTGCAACAAGTTATTAAATTCTCAAACTTGTGTCTTGTTTATTATTTACAAGGAGAGAAGTATATGTATAGAATGAGTGAAATGCAGGGAACATATCTGTATTGGGATGGAGAGGGATTGTGGAAGAGAATTGTGTGGTCTCGGTGTTCCCACAAGGCAATATTGGCAATTAGCCAGCTTTTGTATTTATCGGGTAGCCGGGGAAAACGCTTGCTTGGGCTTGTTTCAGAGCTCTGCTTGAAACTAACTTGGCTGAGTAACTCTTTTAGTTGAATAATCTGGCACTATTCAGTTCTAGAACAACTCTAATATGGCACGTTAGACTCTCTCTGCCATCCGATCATGAACCAAGTAAGTAACAATAATAATAATTATTCACGCCGGCTGGTTTTACTGCTTGTTTACATACCAACCAAGGGTTTTCTGGTGGTGACTGGGAGCTAGCTATATTATTCTCTTTTAGTTTATTCCTAGTGCCACACTGAGTAACAAATAATGTGGGCAGACGTTTCATAGGCATCATTTTTGTGTCTAGTCTCTATCCTAATATCGCTTTATTCTCTCAACTTGATTTGTACAAAAACACAGTTAGGCAACATACAACCCATTTATAGTTTTTCGTATCTGAATTCGAGAATAAAAAGTTATACTACATAAGAGAAACTGACAAAGACTGCGTTTGCGCTCATATTATAAACTTTTTATTTAAGAGTTTTAGAAAGCAGAAATAGCGCGCTCTCTTGTTGACATTGTTTTTTAATCTCCTGCGAGCTTTTTATCTCACGAACTTTTTCTTCGTGCTAATTCCAGTCTTATTTGTAAACTGTTCATTTCTTCATTGTTTCTGTTTTCAGTTTCATATCCTGTTCACAGCGCAACGTCTAAATGTAATATGCAACTAGATTGTCAATGAAATATGTGACTTGTATTCTAATGTTTTCTAACAGTTTTAAATGTCCTTCCTTTCGCTTAAATTTGCTTCCCGTGTTCTTCAACTTTTGTTGTTACGTTAAAAATAATGTTTTCCCTTTAGCAAGATTTTCTAAAAGTGTGCATAATCTTATGTGCATTAATGGATAAGAACATGAATATCAATCTTATTCTATGTATTAATTATTTTTGCTTTGCTTCTTGAAATCCTTCCCCTTATACTGCTTCACATTTAAATTCGATGCTTGCTGCAATGCAATCTAGGAAATATTCTCTACACTCCATCTAGTGCTAATGAAATTACCAGCAAGCATATTATTCGTGGTCAGTGATTGATTAATTATTGATAATTTCTTGAGTAAATGCAGCGTAAAATTCGCGACATGTCCTTCCTCCGTGATTATCAAATTATAGTCAAGATGACCAACCAACCAACCTCCTATCCTTCTTCTCCCCTTCGTGTCCTCTTTCCCCCTCTCCCACCCCGTTTCAGTGTTGTTGGTAGACTCCAAAAGCATAATATTTGCAGTATAATACATGCATACCTACAATGCATATTATATATATATATACATGTTGACAGATACCCATATTATAGCATTCCCAACTAGCAACATGTATTTAACTATACTGTCTCCCCTTTCTTCATGATATAATGACCCATTTTATGTGATTGTCCCCCGCCCCCCCATTCCGTTCCCATTATCCCTCCTGAACTCTGTTTAGACGATCTATTTTATGATTTGTATTTTATATCCACTTACTTTGCTATTATGTGTACTATTATTTGATTAGCCAGGTGGAACACACAGCCAAGTTTCCTCTTTTAGTTCAACAAGAAGTCATAATCTTTATATATACATAATATATACCACGCATATAATACCAACAATGTCGTTATCCAGCATATAACATACTACTAACATTACGCAATACATATATAGTAATATAGTGTATACCAATAATTATACTTTTTCCAATCGTTTTAATCCCACATTTTGCACCAACTCTTATTTTTCTCTCTCTATATATATATACATATGATACATACACATATACACAAAAGAATTGACTTTCTCTACTATTTAAATATCCCTTATGTCTCTTTAACTTCCTGTAAAATCGATAATAATAACATGAAAGGACCAGCCATCCTTCTTGACCTCTAATTACTTTCCTTTCGCACCCATTTTTATTCTCAATCCATGTACCGTGTGCTGGTGGGCGCATAGGTACTCGGGTGGTCAACGAAGTGTGTTTCCAAATCATCTAAAATATTATATTTCTTATAACTAACAACATTCCACGATTTGAATACTACTTTCTATAAATTATAAAGATCTGCCCACCCTCTATCTCAAATGTATCTTAATTGCTTTTCATAAGAGTCATTATTGAAACTACTACTGTTATTGTATACTATATTCTTATTCTTATTATATGATATGTATTATTAAAATTAAGGTAAATTAGAGAATTTACACCCGACAATATTGTGTTTTCGTTATTCTGATTAGTTTACATTTAGCGTTTAATTAATATTTAAAGGGTAGTGCCATTATACCTAATAAGTTATATTATGTTGTGTCATTATTTAAAACTAAATTTTTACGTTTTTTACTCAATATATATAACCTGAGTTTTTCGTCATATATATACTTACTTTAAATATACTGAATAATGTGCGTCGATAAATTCTCCCGAATTATCACGACATCAATGTTTTAGAAGGAAATAAGCGTCGATATATATTCAATCACGAAGGGCTTCCAGGTTTTTTGCAGCGATAGAAAGTTTAAATGGAAAACTTCCCTTTTATTACTGATGTAAAAGAATAATATATGAAATCAATTACCTAAGTCGAGTTTGAATTTCACCTGTTCGCCTAACTCTTGGTGAAATAAAGTGGTTTTCATCCCATTTCAAATTCTGGTTATGTTCACTAATTTTATAGCTGCAATAGATAAGGGACCCTTCTTAAGCAATATTGCTTCAACAGGTTATTGAAGATTAATATCTTTATATAAGTGGCAGATTTTCTGGAAATTAAAAAATTGAATATTTTTTTAAATAATATTCTCTTGAATTAATTGTAATACCTAAATTTAATATTTGAATATATGCACACCCGTAGATGGAACAAATGTAAATAAATATTACTAAACGCTTTAAAAGAAAAGTTAAGATTTCCAAAGAAAATATTTATAGAAAGTATATTAAATTTTTTAATGTGAAATTATTATTATAAATTCGTCATTTCAATAATTGCTTTTGTCTATGTTTTTCTTGTAACAATGAATACAGCTATATCGTTTCTCAAATATAAGTTATTTTTAGACATTTTTACGAATGTACCTACTTATGAATTGATCAGCCTTAGTAGACATATTATGTAGACAGAATGTTTCTAAGTTATTTTTGATATACCTAATTGTTTGTTGTTAATAAACACAGTCAGTCTTTGGACTTCAGTTGCGTGTGACGACTATAATAACTGCCTTTAAACATAATAAGTAGAATCAATTATTCCTCTGAATTTCACCGACCCTTCATTTCCTGGGTTTCAAAAACTAATTAAGAGCTCTAGCTTAGTTATCATGAAGAAAAAGTGTGCACATTGAGCTTGTTATTCAGTGAAGAGAGAGAGCTGTGAAACTACATTATAGTTTGCTGCTATTATAATGAACTTTTTCACCTCATGATTATACGGAGTTTGGGATTTCCTGATTTTGAAAAGAGTGATCGCGTGGTGGTTTATTATGAGACTCACAGGTCTAATCTCCTATGCAGCAGCTGGGAGAGATTGTCAAAGTGAACTGCACGCTATGGACTGACTCTCAGAGCCTCAGCCTAGATCCCCTGCATACAAGAAAACTCTTTTCCCAAATTGTAGGTTTCAGTGAAATATTTAGCATCCCTGGGAGTAGAATTCTGCTCCTAAAAGAGAACACTTCCTAAATTATAGAGGCTCTACATAGTTTATAATGTGCTAAATGTCAATCAATTTTGTATAATTTATCACCGTTGTCTCGTAGACTCTACGAGATATTCCTAGTTTAGTTAGACATAATCACAATAGTCGCACTTATTATTTTTAATACTCTTATCCGTCTTCATGATACGTATGGTGATACGTGGTTAGGATAAATAATTTGACATTAACCCTTTAAACCCGGATTGGAACCCAATTTTGGATAAAAATCAATATATATTTCTTATTGACACAGTTACTTACTATTTTAATAATTTATTGACTATTATAAGTTTGTTGTAATAGAAGCGCCTAGATAACATAAACTGATAAAAGAGATAATTTTAAATGCATAAACAAATTATAACTAAATTACAGAAGTAACACTGATGAAATAATCAATCTGGTTGAGGGAGAATTCTTTGCTTACAATATCTGGAAGGCGTTTAACACGCATCGGGAATCAACATTTATAATGAATCTTGTGTTATATTTATAAGCCCGAATTGTGTGACTTGTGTTTATATCCATTTGAGCGTTATTTACATATGTGTTGTCAGTGTGTTATACATACGAAGTAATATATGTGTTAACTATACTAGTTGGTTACTTGACTGAAGTTTGACTGCTTATTTATTTGTAATACGTAGATGTATGTGAAAAAGAATAAGATATGTGAGGTATACAGTTAAAAATGCCCAGGAATGGTAAAATATTACAAAATAATGGAATTCAAGGAATTTGGAATATAAACTTAACAAGATTCATTCATGTAAAATAATTATAAATTGTAATTGCTTAAAAATATGCCAAATGAAATTTTAAGTTAAAAATGGCGTTATAATTGTTTATTGAGTCTAAATAATTTCTATTGACACCAATATAAGGAATGATTTTGTCCAGAATATAAAATTGATTTTTTCTAAAATGACAAGTTTCATTAATCAGAATTTGGCCCGCGATATCCAGAGCTAGATATTTTGTATTTAAAAATATTTTTGTCAAAAAGGGAACATTTTAGGCTGTTATCTTTTTGGCAGCACATTAGTGAATATAGCGGCGCCAAAATTTATTTATTTTTATAAAAATTATGAAAGCTTACATTGCAACTTTAATAAAAAATATGAGTTTATATTTGCATTTATAAATGTAAAAAATATATGTACATCTCTGATGATATGCCATGAAACTATAGCTAGATGTATTAAATGTTTTCTACCGACGTGTTCTTTTTTTAAATTAAAACTATCAATGGGAACAAATGTATGAAAACATTATAACTAAAAAAAAGAAAAGTAAGAATATTTAAAAAATTTTGATTTACAAGTTGACTAACAAATGAAGGAGAAGTTAATTTAAAATGGAGAGCTTCTAATTTCTCTGATTTTATTCTTCATGTCTTAGAAAGCTCTTTAACTTTGTCTCCATCTCCAAATATAGTCACCTTGACAATCAATTGCTGTGCACTCACTCACTCGTCTGTCCATTGCATTCTCGGTAGTTAACACACCTGTTTTAATCTGTTATATATACACTATTCGTAAGAACTATTAAAATTCCTCATGAAGAATATTGTACATTCAAAAACGTTGACAATTAAGTGACTCTACAACTGTTTAATTTATATAAATAATTTGTACACCCACGTTCTCCTAATTGAAAGGAAACTATTCAATTAAAATTTACATTGCAATGGTAGAATTATTATCTAATGAAAAGAATCAAATGACGTGCTCCACTCTTCGAATTGATGGAATTCGAGTCGGGAGTTCTGAAGAATGAGACAGAGCCATGAAATCTGATTCCTATAATTAACTAAGAACTATATGTCAAAACTACTGATTAGCTGAGCCATATCCCAGGGAGAGGGCTTGATTATGCCCCCCCCCTTCCCTATAATTGATAAACTTCATAATAGAGTAGAGTTTGGAAACTTGGCATATTATATAGTTAAAGGAAGAGTTTTGTCACATATCCATTGACAGAATAGTCAAAAACTGTTGAACAAAAATATCGGGGAAGATTGTTTTGTTCAAGTTTTTATTAAATTAAATAAAGTTTCGTTTTTTTCGAATTTTCGATAAGAACATTTATTTTTATTGTAGTTCATGATTTGTTATACAATTATGAACCCCTACTGATAATTACGTATGAAACTATAATCAGAAAGGGGTACCCAATTCAGCATTTCATCGATTTGAAAAATATAATGCTTAAATACTATTTTTTTACAAAACGGGTGCATCTTAGGGTGCAGTCACGTGACAATATAGTGATCAATTATAGGTGGGTGCACAACTTTGGGTGTACAACGGTGAATATAGTGCTAAAAGTGGTAACACTTATTTTGCTGTCATTGGTTTATTTAAAAAATGACAGCAAAAATGTGGGAGGGAAGGCCCCCCTCCAGGTATTGGATAGAGTTAACCTATAGAGAGAGAGAGTTGAATCACCTGTAGTTCATAAAACTAACTATATAACCCCGTATTTATATATTAACCTGTAGTTAGAGATAGATTGGTTAACATATGTAGTTAATGAATTAAGCATAGAGATCTAGATCTTAGTATAGGTAAGAGTAACAAGATCTTAACGATTAATAGTAATGAGTATTGATTTTCTTTGAATTTAATTAAAACTTACCTCCAACTAAGTATAATTGCAATAACAGATATATTAGTGAAATATTTAACTATAAACAATTATTCTAGACAGTAATATAGGTATATGTTATAATTTAAAGTAACATTTTTATACCATACATCGTATAATACTCATATCTATTGCCACTCTTTATATACTAAAAAACAGATTTGTTTAAATTAACTTACTAATTACTAAATATTTTAATGCGCAACTGATCTATGTATAAGTTCTCCACTTCAAGGAATGAGGGATATATCCGCTTGCTTTTTATGTCTTAGCAGTTTATAGACAAAGAATAATTATATTATCCACGCAATTATTCATTTTAGTCTCTATATCTGTGTTTTTCACAATCTGATTATCTGAATAAATAATCTCATCTTGTTTTCTTCGATGCATACTAAAATAGTAATAAGTAAGTTTATCCTAACAAGTTAGTACTACTATACTTATAGATAAAAGACTTTTTAATTAAATAATATTTCTTTTATTAGCGAATTTAAACGAATTTATATATGACGAAAAATAAAACTATACTGTATTAGGTGTATAGCCATAGATAAGGTTACATGTTACTAGTAAAGTTGATATTATCTTAAACGTCGATTATTCAGACTGAATAAATCTATATTTTTCCTTGGATTTATGGGGTCGCCTGACAGCGGAAACAGATCCCAAGATCCTCCCCCACCATGACTATTCTTTCTTTCTTCTTCTCCCACCAGCGCAGTCTCGTAAGATGATCTTCACTTTTTTTACTAAACATGATAAAAAAGAAAGTGAGAAAGAGAGAAAGAGAGTGGGGAAGAGGGAGCGCGGCTTCTTCTAAGGAGAATAATAATAAAAGAGGAACTTTTTATCTAATCAGTATTGTTTGCTGGTCGATCGTTTGTTCGTCCCCATGCCATTCTCAGTCGTTATCCATCTCTAGTAAACTTATATATTATAGAGGAAATATAAATATGTAGAACGCCTGAGAGTCTAACCATATAGAAGAGAACTAGCCAGCGCCAACGTCAACGCGTGTGGAACAAGGTTGCAATGAGCCAAGGACGACCCCCTGGAGATCGATAGCATCTAGCTACTCTGCTCGGCTCGGCTCAATACTATAATACTATACTATAACTGAACTGAGCAGGCATATGCCTCATACAAGCAGCCAGAAGCTGACGCAAGTATACGTATAAGGTAGGTAGCTGTTGACGGAGGTAAACAAGCGAATCAGCCAGGCAACATGGGTGAGAGGAGGAAGGATACTGGGGTGGAAGAAAGAGGTGAGGCAAGGCAAGTCTGGTGAGTGAGTTCAGAACTTGGAACGGCGTTCTATATATATATGCGCATATGCAAGGGTATACAAAGAATGGCGATTGTGACAGATCATTGTGGTAAACTGCTGCTGGTGAGAATTTGAGGAGGGGCTCCGTCTGGCTGGCTATACTCGTATGGTGGATACACTCAATGGGATCCATCCCAACACCCTCTACGTTGTGGCTACGGTGCGTTGAGTATAAGTAGCGCGCGTTTTGTCATCTATCGATGATATGTGGCCGTTCCACAATCTTGTCTTCTCGCTGTCTCCAATATAAGTATGTATAGCTTCTCCTGTCGCTATAGGAGAAATGAGGAGAGGAAAGCTGAGATATACGGGGAGAAGAGAAATTGGAGAAGAAGACTCGGATAGAAAGGCGCGACGCGACGCTACGCGGCACGGAACAAAACTGAAAGGGAATGCCGAATTAGGATCTGTAATATACTAAGAACGGCTAGAGTTTCAGAAGAATAGTTCTCCTGGTATATTTCCCTTTCCTGCGTTCAAGCTGAGTATCTTAAGAAGCGCTAACTGCAAGTGAGGTGAAAATATTGTGTCGGTCGAGTCGCCGGCAATCTAACGTTCTTCAAGGCCGGCAAAGTTCCTCTTTCTGCGCAGTACTCAAAAGTGTTTCGGTAAATGGAGTGTTGAACTTGTGCTGCCGAGGGAAGGTAGAGAGGGATGAAAGGGGAGCATGCAGTGAGTCCCCAACAGTTCTGCCGTGTGTGTCTTGCTTTCTTTCAATCAGTGCTGGAGACTCTTTGGGGCCGGAGTGAGGGAAAAGAGGCAAATCTAGTTTTGAAGCTTTAGTTGAATGAAAGAGGAGTGGTGTGGGATTTGAAGTAGGTGGAGCAGTGGTTCAAGCAGGCTAGTAGCTCTGAGTTCTGAATTAAATACAAAATCCGGGACGATTTAGGTAAACTTTGGCAGTTCATGTTTGAGTTAATTTCTATTTTACTGACTAAATGTATCATATTCGTACATATATTAACTGGTAAATATAACTATAGGTACTATACTAATCAATTTTCGCGCTTCGGAGGAAAATCAATATTTTTTCATTCCGTTTCTTCATAATTTTAATTGGAAAGTACAGCATTACTTTAAGAAGTTAGTTGAAGAGAACGTCTATATTTAACAAATTACATTTGAAAATAAACTTTTTAATGAAACTTTTCTTAACAATTGTATATAAATTGTTTTTATTTTTGCTGTTTTATAATAGTTCGTTTTATTTAAAACAACAAAATAAGATGTATTTATGAGAATTTTATTGCTCCTGTAGAACTGTACCTTTCCAAAAACTTTGTATCACTCATCATAAATCGGATTTCATTAAGTGTAGGTACCATGCCTAATGCATAAACCGTTCAGAGATTAACTATAGTAAGATATTTCTTAAAAAATGGACAACAATTAGGACAAATCTAGCTCGGCAGAATAGTTACACGGAAAATCATATTATTAGATTATTCGAAATGTTATCAATAAGAACTATAAACCATTGATTTCTTTCTATCCAGGACTTCCAGAATATTCCACCATTTTGTATTTAGCCTAACTGTAGTTCCATTTTTTATGTAAGTGCTTACGGAAGATACTCATCTGTAGCGTCGATGCCAGCCTCTAATTTAGGGGGGTCTAGCATTTTAAGGCGCCTACAGTATCTGCAGGGGGCGCTTCGAGGATATGAAGGGATGCTTACAGGATCTGCAGGGGCGCTTCGAGGATATGAAGGGATGCTTACAGTATCTGCAGAGGGCGCTTCTAGGATATGAAGGGGGCGCTTCAAGGATATGAAGGGATGCTTACAGGATCTAAAGGTCGCCACTGCACATCTGAACAATTATTACAAACATTATCTGTGGCGTAGAAGTTTTAACGTCAATTATAATAATTAAAATCTCATTAAGTAATTATTTGGCACAGTATAGAGTCTGCTAATGTGTATAGTGCAAAGCATAGACTAATAACTTATGTTCATCATGATTATTATGGTAGCCATACAATGAGCATATATGTGTATTAATAATTATATTTACAATTGTTAATATGAAACTAACCAGAAAGACTTATTCTGTTAAGTACAAAATTAAGCAATATTTAATTGTAAATGACAATTGATCAGTAGTAGCATAGAGTATTGCATGATAGATAGAGTTGGAACACTTCTTGATTATTGGAATTTAGTTGAATGCTATTATTAAATTACCGTAAAGATTTTGTAAAAATAATGTTTTAAATACTAAAATAGTAAATCTGACACAAAAGTTGTAGGTGCAAATGTAGCTAAAAATTATATTTTAGAAATTCTTGTGATATTAATCTTACAATTATATATAAAAACAACAGTACTTATTTTTACCTATTTAGGAAAATTTCATTGAAATTTCAGTCAAAACTCTGTTAGATTACTCTATGAGTAATAGTTTAGTCAAAATATCAGTAATTTAAATAGAGGACTTGAAAATATACTAATTAATTCTTTTGCATACAGTAATAATCACAATATGCTTTATTGTTATGTAAATTAAAAACAAAATTCTAATATGAACATTTTATGTTTTAACCTCGAATAACAATTACACTGGTAAAATTTGTTATTCTAAAATAAATGATATTCTTCAGTAAACATAATCGCGGATTTATTTCTTGTTATTTATATTTATTACCCATAATCAATAATTTACTAATAATATTATTCTGATATTTCGTATTTAATTATTGTAAACAGTTTGTCCTGTGCTCATATTTTATTAAATATTTATAAAAATGTGCTGTGCTAACTAGTAGGACAATTATAGAATGGAAAAACTATTTTTTAAATACTTGATCATACAGACAATAGAAGAATTATAAATTTTTAACTGTTTGCTTAGCCGAAATTGTATCTATTTTAATAAAACAACACAATTTTTGAATACACTTCACTGTATTTTATGAAATGATACATTGCACAATTATTGTTTACATATCAAATAAAATAGACAATTCAAGAATATGTATGTAAAAGTAATACACTGGAAGAATTAAATTTGGAAGCACATTACATTCATTTATAAACAATATTTTTGTCTAATTGGAAATTAGAATGCAGAACTGAAGGCATGTTATATACAGCGAAAAATTTAGAAATAATTACAAATCAAACAGAAACAGCATCTAATAGTGAACCTTAAATCAGCGTAAATTGGAATCAGCAGAGTTACAAATATAATATGTATAATACACAATTAACTGAAAATACAATATGCAAAAACTTATGAATATAAAATGTCATATAATAAGTTCAACGACTCTAAACTAAAAGTCAGACCAGATACTATAAATAAAGTTGCCTATAATGGAGATAAATCCTAAATATAGTTTAAATATAACAAATTACTATTTGCATAATAATTATATGCTTAAAATAAATATTATTAATCGATACAAAAATATTGCAGAAAATAAACAAAACAAATAGATACAAATAAATGCATTATATACACAATGCTCTTATTAAATCAAACAAATGCATCTACATACCATATTAGATGCTGTAGTTTGTGAATTCAATCATATTTTATACAGTTTGCATGCAAATATAACCGCAACAGGCCGCGTCACAATCAAATTAACAATAAAACCTATTTGGAAGCACTTGTTCAACTGTTACAAGAATATACACTTCTCATCGTTCATACCAAAGAGTAACATTTCTTTCAGAATATATCGCTAAAGATACCTACATTAATTCAGTATTTTGAAAGCATATCAAAGTTTAAAATGGAACATATTGGCGCCTATAATTTATATATCAGAGAAAGTCGGTAATTATTTGTTCATGATATTTGTTTATGATATACAGAAATTCACGACACGAAAAAAACACACAAAAAAATATGTATTATTCCGTTACACGCATAGTCTGTTTGCGCAAAAGTGGTTCAAGTGTCTTTTTAGATATTACAGCTGCCAAAAAGGGCAATTGTTAGAGATAACATGTATACAGTTGGTGCCCAGGAAGTAGTCGGCTTTTTACAGAATAGGCAGTCTACACTTTATAAAAGTAGGCAAATCTATGTACATTACCGTGTAAGGTATCGTGTATGTTACTACTGGTAGTTAATAATATTGAAATACAACTTGGATAACTAACAATACTACAATGTCCTTCATAAAACGTTATACACGTAAAGTTATACAAATCAAAACTTTAATATTTGTTCAGTGAGCAAAAAGCAATAGAAAATGGACTTTTTTCTGTGTCATGCACTACCTTAATTAATATAATTATATTACACAGGCTCAAAAATGGAGTCAATTAAAGCCCTTTATGTACATCAAGACGTATTCCGCCGTGGAAATAGATTAATCAACTATTACAATTCAATTGGCAGCATTTGAAATAGATATAACAATAAATATTGGTAAAAAGATTACTGTGAAAACTTATCGAATTCTTTATGACAAATGTGCATATTACGTGTATATATGTATGTATATATTATGTACCATGTACTGTAAAAAAGCATCCGCAAGTCTGGTAACAAAAATAGACAAAAGGTGAAAAAGATAGAAAAAGGTGACCTAATTTGTGTATAAACTATCATAGATTCCACAGTGTTACTGTAAGTTTCATTCATGTCGAATTAAATCAAGAAGCAGATTGTTAAACGAATCATTGAGCTTTTTAGCGGTCTGACAAACTTGACTGGAGGCCTGAAAGGTTTATTAAGAACAAAAGAAATACTGTGAATAACACTTACAATAAATTTTAATATGCACGACATCATAATTCCCTCAAAAGGTTTGTCTAGCAAAGCTAGCAATGTCTAACTTACTAATTGTCAAATATAGAATATAATATACTCGTTTATTCAAGATAAATCAATACAAATCGATAATAATTTGTAAAAAATGTGCATGAAATATTATATTACGTAAAATGAGAATATTTTAAATCGGTGATATAATTTTATAAGCAACTTATCTACATCCTATAAATCAGTGTAATACTTCACTTTGTTCTTTCGTTAAACAGTTATTATTAAATAAATATTTGTACACAATTTAAGCGGCCAGTTGTCTAATAACGATGGCGAGTCAACTGGCTCCAGTGTGTTTGTGCGCATTGAAAGCAAACACGCCCATGTCGTCCATAAATCAATGTTCTACGTTTTTTGTTGTGGCCCAAATTATGAAACAATAATTAGTACTGTAAAAGGAGACTCACAGGATTAAAGTGGTAGCAGTTGTTGAAGATCAATTCCACGTCCTTGGAGAAGGTCTTCAAACTTGAGTAGAACCTGGCACTGAGTCGGTCACGAACGGTCATGAGGTCCATGGGGCACTGAATAGCCTTGGAGTAGAGGCCCTTGCTTTTGGACCTCGTGTCGGGGGGCACGGGATAGAGGAAGGGCAAGCTCTCGGGGTCATCAAGGAGGTGCATCAGGAGGCGGCTGGCGGCCTAGAAAGGTCAAAAGTTCAAATTACCATTTAATTATCTCAACACAGGAAAGATAGTCAATATTCAATCATTATCCGGTTTTGGTCAAAAAAGTCACCTCCTTGTTAGCAAAAATGATTTCGGATTTCGAATGGAAATAAAACCATATTCATTAAAAAAAAGAAGGAAAATATATAGCGCTAAAAAGCAATATTATACATACCTAGCTATATTAAGTCATTGTAAATTATATGCATATCTCTACGCAATATATAATATCTAATATTGATGGTGGAGAGGAGGGAACATACTAAGAGCCCATTCGTTTATTTAATATAAAGAACGGTGCAAATATTGATTAATACAACAATATTAAACGTAACAACAAATTCCGCAATAGCTATAATATTTACTGAAACAAAGAAAATATGAAAAAATGGATGAAATAAACTGCATTTTATGTGTATACGTTAACACGGAAAGAATGAAAAAATGGGACATCATCTTCGAATTAACCACTTTCTTTGCTATAAAATCTAGTCTGCCGGATCGACGGATCGAATATATTCCAATCAATGTTTCTCCTAAATGTAGAAATAATTAATCAAATATTTGAGTAATTTATTATTATGCAACAACATTTAATTAATTATTTCTAGAAATAGTTGGAGAAGGATTGATTTTAGTATAGTGGGGTCCCAGTATATTAAACGCACGACTAGGTCAAGAACCTAGGTTTTAATGACCTACAGAAATCCTTCTAAACATATCCCAAACAAACCTCTACAGTGTAGCCATACATTAGAAGACA
The DNA here is from genome assembly GCA_036023295.1 of Invenusta paracnida. Taxonomy (NCBI): domain Eukaryota; kingdom Metazoa; phylum Platyhelminthes; order Proseriata; family Coelogynoporidae; genus Invenusta; species Invenusta paracnida. The sequence continues at coordinate 35,265 of JAYRBW010149909.1, read as the reverse complement.
GTTATAGTCAAGGTTATTAATCTGAGCTGTTCTAATATATAGTAGATATCCGCATATAGCTAGCTACCAAAATAGGAAAATCTTTCAAAATCGAACATAATATATAATCTCCTCCTCACTGTGAGAACAAGTATTGGTACAAGTATCAGTACAAACTGGAATAATACACACATACTTTGAGAAGATGAGAATAAAAGAAGTACCCAATATTGCTCTCGAGAACTAAGCAACCAACATAGTATAACTATGTGAGAGGCATCGCAGTGAGATTCATCAATAACTTGCTGGCAAGTTGAGTTCACATTTAATTCGATTAACTCTCAATGCCAATCTTTACAGCGTTTGAATCGGAAAATCGGAAGCGATGGAAAGAATATTCTATAAATGCATTTACTCAGAATGCCCACACAGTAAGTATCTATAGTGGTTAAATATGTATACAGACAGACAGGCGGACGTAATGCAATTAAAAAGAGAACTTTTATATGTACATACATGGATAGTTTACAGACAAAAGTCATCGGGATTTAATGAACTTTTTGAGGCGAAGGCATTAAACTTAGCAAGACAAGTGTCATTGTGTAAAGATTGTAGATAAACTAGGCTAGGTCAAATGTTCGTGACACGCAGCTAGCGAACCACACACATAGTTTTTAAGCCGTGTCTACTCGACTATTCTTTATCAACGAACTGGCTCGACGAACTAGCTCGACAAACGAAATATAAGAGACAAACTTCTGTTTTCTCATTGGTTAGTAAGTTTATACAATGATGTATCCAAATATTGTAGCTATTATTCTAGCTTTACACTTTATTTCCCATAAGCAAAGAAATTAAAGATATTTATTTATATAGTTTTCTGTGTTTTCCGTTGTACGATTTGTCTTTGTAATTAAAAAAATAAGAGAGAGAGATCACTATAGGAAAACAATTTGATGTATCCATGCGTATTATATTAAACTATTACAACATAAAGACAATGTTAAATGACCTAAACATCAAATGAATCCCACAAAAGTGAACACTAAAAACCTGTACAGTCTGTGAGCAGCTAATTCTTTCCAGCCAACTTACCATCATCTCAGACTGGGTCATTTCATCGGGGTCCTCCGAGGCGGATCTCTCAACCCAGTTGAAACGCAGATGGTCCAGCGGCTGGCACATGATGCAGGTCCAGTCGTCCTGCGGCACGTCGCTGAGCGGCGGCGTGTGACAGTGGAGGTGAAAGACCCGGACGCACGTGGAACAGCAGACCAGCTGGCCACCGTCGTAACACACGCGACAGTAGTCCTGATTATGGTCATCCGGGGCGTGGTTGGGTGCAAGGAGACTCTGGTAGATGGCGTCCTCCTCGTCGACACTACCGTCCTCGCTGCCGAGAGAACCGCTGGCAACAGCAGTCTCACGGGAGACTCGCCCCTGTGGATCGCTCTCCCCGACTCTCGGGCCTGATTTTGTCACCTCCTACAGACAGTTACCCAAAGATTAAAGGAATAAAGACATTATTGGGACAAATAAAGGATATTAAAAAATTATTTCAAATCACCCAATAAACCAATTAAACTAATTAATCTTTTACAATCTTTTAAACCATATAAATAAGCTAAATAGCCTAAATAACTTATAAAACGATATGAACAATAATTTCTGAATTTACAAATATGAGACACCTGGATTTCCGTGTAAATACTGGCTTTTCATTGGATGACAGGGAAATATGTCTTTAAGTAACAAGCATGCGTATATAAATGCGGTTAGCTCTGCAGGATAACAGAGGTATGTTCAACATCGTCAAATAAACAGTGGCAATTCTGCGCCAGGAGAACAATTCATTTAGAAGACTTGAGTGTTAAAAAATTTCTTTATAAAAAAAATACTGATTCACATTGAATTTTCCAAATGTTATATTTACTTTTCACCCCAAAAAAGTTGGTGGAAATGTATTGTTTTAATATTTATACTTAATGTTCTGATGAGATAGTATTTTGAGCTACATTTGCTCTTAAATCCTTTTGCAATGCTGTAGTAATAAAGTGACAAATTTCTGATTGAGTCACAATATTTTCACTTACGACAACCAAATACCTATTATATAAAGTTTCTAGTTGAGGAGTGTAAAGGAGTGAAGATTGTAGATTTACCTTTCGTCTTGATTGCGAACTAGATGTCTTTTTTTGGTCAGCAGAACCTTTAGCCTTCTTCCTTGGAACGGAAAAACTAGAGCTGCTGTTTGAGGATGCATTATCCAAAGAAGTGTCGCCTGATAGTTCACTTTCGAGCTGAAAAGCATGGAAATACGTGGCAAGAATAGAGTAAACTTTGTGTATACTACTCTTAATTTATTAAGTAGTATGCAATTATTTATATTATAAAAATGTGAAATAGAAAAACTATATATTATACTTTTTAAAAGAGTACAAACGTTAAGTTGTAACAGAACCGTTTCAAGAATAATGCATATAACAAAACATTTAGTAATATTTAAATGGCAGACTTTTGTTAAGTGAAATGTATAAGTTAAATTACTCGAAGCAACTGGACTGCATATTAATTAAAGTTGAAGATATTATTTTAACTATTTTTAATTGTACTAAATGGGTGTCATGTTTATTGACAATGTAATACTTTTTATATCATAAATCTATGCATAAATGTATGCATCATTTTAACGTTAAGAAGATGTTATGCATTTTTCGAATTGCTTTTCTTATCAGAAATAATAAAGGGTTTGCGTTAGAGTTTCAAAAAGTGTTATACGAAAGCTTACCTACTAAAAAACCAACTATCAGCTATTGTCCATATATTATTTGAATTTATGTTATATTATCATTTTAGAAATTAATAGTTAAGTACATTTACTATTTATATTAAATATACTAAATAGATAGACAGCTTTAAGAAAATGCCAACACAAATTCAAATGCACTTTATTAATATAATTATGCCACTATATACCACACTAAAAGAGTTACAAAGATTTTATTTTTTGTAAGTTTAATATTTGAATCTTATTCCATTGAATTTTACCATAACCAGGCATAACCATCATCACGTGCACAAGTAAAGAATTAAATCAGTGGCATTATGACCTGAAGAAAGGTTAGATTTGAATGAAAAGCAAATTTGACAACAGCAAAGAAATATTAGTTCAATAATAGTAGAACTAACGTGTGATATATTTGCGTTGTATACCGAGTTGCGCATTATAATATCAACTATTTTTTATCGACGAACAGAGTATAGCGGTATAGCAAGACGGCACAATACATGCGAGCATAAAATATAAACATTCGAAATCAAGTCATCCATAAGACAGATATTTGATATTATGTTAGCAATATTATAATTTCTGCGCCCATGGTCAACAAAAACCATCACGTGATATTTTGCAAGTTTATATACGAGAACATTAATTCTATTTATGGGCATTTGTCTAAAAACGCCTCAGTGAGCGTCATACGAGCTTTTCTCGTCGCAACTATTTATGTGCAGTTAGCAATTTATCGCTTCAAAATGTTTAGTTGAAAATTTATTATATCAATTTAATAGACAATAGACTCTTCAAACATTTATATAACTTAATGACATATCCTTTTTTGTAATATTCACATAAATTATACATAATAACTGCGTAATTGAGTGGTTTTCTTGCGCTATTTTAATTACATATTAACACAAATATTTATTTTATCTACTATGGCACAATAATACCAGTAGATAAGTAGATATAATATATAAAGTTGTCGACAACGTGACAATTTTTTCATAAAAATTAAAATCATATAGGTTAGGTGATTTATAAGTTTTAAAAATAAATAAAAATAGTATTAATTGTAATATATTATATAGTGTTCTCTTTTAATTATAACTTATAATAATTGAAGAGGCAGAAAGAAATCTACGAAACGCAATCATATTTCAAAATTATAATGAATAGTATTTTTCTATTTCTTTTTAAACACTAAAATGATTATTTTAAATTAAGACCTGTGTGGAGATAGAAAATAAACATTCCCTAAATTTCAATATGCACACAGCTATCATCTTAAAATATGTTTTCGCTTGACGGTATGGCGCAATGGTGCTAAACAAACTATATGTATGCCAATAATATGAATTGGAAATATACATATAATTAGGGTACGTATCATTTCATTTCAACTTATCGTTGTTCTCAGTTAATCCGATGACGCAATCAGAATGAAAATACAATTGTGCCACATAGTCTTATGCATTCGGTCTTATATCTAACTTTACACCAGGCGCACACCACTACGCCTGGCCGATCAATAGCTCTGTAGTAATTATACTTATACAATTGGTTTAGATGAATTATTTATGTAACGATTATATTATTCGTAATAAATTATATATTACTCATTATTTTTGCAGTAGTGCATTGTTTTAATGTAGCATATTTATATTCATAATTCAATGTCTATAGAAGAAACTCAATGGATTAATGAATGCTAATAATATTGTTGTTTATCAAGCATTCCTAAGACTAAGTCAATGGTCACCATAAAACCAACTTATAATATGTTGTAGGTGACTGAGTTCATTTATGATATGCGAGAAGTAACTGGGCGGTCTCTACCTTTATAATATGAAATATAGGGTTACTGGATGTTGTGGATGACTAATTCAGTCTTACACCGCACATGCCCATACTTATAATACAAATATATATATACTGACTTTTTCTATATTATTATACCTAAAATAAAAGACAAAATAAATATATGGAAATAAGCCTAAATGAAATAAGACGAAGTGAGATGACACCAATAATTACACTTGTAGTATTAGTTATCTGATATGAAAGCTATAATACGATCATTCATATCTGTTAGCAAAGCCCTTTATCAATGACAGCTTCTAATTAATGTGTCAAACTCGTAACTCTTCATTATCGTCGAACGTGTTTTCATGCACAGAATATAATTTATAATATTTATAAAAGTTGTTATTATTATTATTATCTGACTAAAAAATCACGAAAATCTGGACAAATGGCGAACAAAGGTTTGATGACTGATAATTGTAGATATAGGTCCCAACTAACACCTCTGCAAAATCCCAAGCCGTGGAACTTTAGGATTTTTTTAATCATTTTTTGTTGTTATTTTCCGTATTAATGGATATGAAAGATTTTCTTCATTTTGTCTAATTATCTTTAAAAACTTTATCTTTAAGAAAATGTATGTTTTATTCTTACCTTTAGATAACATATTTTATTTTAAATTGTTGCTCTAAGTGTTTCCTATCATTTAAAATATAAATTAGTCTCAACTATTCTATAATTCAAATTTTCTATACTTTACAATATTGATAATTAAACCACTTTTAGCCTTAAATCCCAAAAATACTCTAATTAACAATATTGTAAAGCATAGAGAGTTTGAATTATAGAATATTTGAAGCTAATTTCTATCTTAAATGATAGGAAACACTTAGAGCAACAAATTGATATAAAATTTGTTATCTAAAGGTAAGAATAAAACCTAAAGCTTTTAAAGATAATTAGACAAAATGAAAAAAAAAAAATTTCATTACCATTAATACCGAAAATAATTTAAAAATCCTAAAGTTCCCCGGCTTGGAACTTTTCAGAGGTGTTAGTTAGAACCTATATCTACAATTATCAATCATTAAACCTTTGTTAGCAATTTGTCCAGATTGTTTTGCCAGAATGAGTGGACAATAGCAAAAAATAGATTGTATGCTAGAACAATTTTTAAGGACTTCTACGATCAAATTTAAGGACGTTTTAAGGACCTGTATGAACTCTGCAGAAGGGACAGTGCTTTAATTGATATACTATAGCTACATTGTGACAATCCATACCGTGTAATTACTGCCGCTACTAGATCGACGACGACTTTTGGCCGCAGGAGCATCAGCAGCAGTCATTTTATTAGCCTCAGAAGTGGGCACAATCGTCGGTTTCAAATCCTCCTCTACAGCAGCTGTTGCCACAGCAACAACATCGACATTATCCAGAGTGGGGTCGGGCGGTGGCGGCGGCGGTGGAGAGGGCTGTTTCAAGGGCTGCTTCTCAAGCAGTCTACCGCACGCATTCAGCAGAGCAGCCTTGCTATTGGTCAAGTCGCCTCCCAGGCCCGACTCCCATTCCACAAATGGGATTATGTTGATGGTCTCAGCTGACTGGAGCGAAACCTCCAGACTCGAGGAGCGGGCATAGAAGAGACTAACAGCTCGGTGAAGGTTGAGAGGTTTCAGTTCACTCGATACCGAGTTCATGAAACTGAGAAGTGCCTTTCGCTCTTTCTGCAAGATTGACAAGAAAAATGAGAGGATATCGGTACAATTTAATTTATAGAAGGAAACAGAAGAATATTTTAATATAAGTTTCTGTATTAAATGCTTCAATAAGTATAAAAATGGCCTTTTGTTACAGGATCAGGGATTTAAGAAATTTGCCTATACACAATATTTTAACAGTAAAGTTTCTCTTTGCATATACGAAATCAAGTACAGATCAATTATACATAAACAATGCAAAAACAAATGTAATTAAGTCGTGCAAATAACAATATTATTTTCATCCTTGAAATCATGTCTTTCAATTGCATAACGGAAAAATGCAACTTATTTTCGCTCATGGTCAGGAGTACCACCGACAAACTAAGAGGTGGTGTCAATAGGTCGAAAATGGTCCGATCAAAGAGTACCTACTACCTGAATCCAAACAGTTCAGTCTACAAATATCGCCTTATATACAATGCCGAAACAACTTTGAAAGAAGCGTTCTCACCAAGGACACCTGCTTAATTGAATTACGAGTAAAAGAAGCAATGACATGTTTATTTGAGCAAAGAAACCCGCAATTAACTCCATGGAGGAGAGTTGTTTCGATCTGATTTTCTGGCATCTCTGTTTATCAATTGTTTCAATTGTCAGATCTCTTATGTTTAACCTAATTATGGTTCTTGTCTCTTTCTATCTAGATCTATAATTTATTTTTTCCGGTCTTTTCGACCGACAAAACATTCAGTCAGCAGTCTCTTTTATGGCGGACGAACGGAGCCAACACGATATTCACTATAAAACGAGTGAAAACCACTGATTAAAAGTGACATTCACTTTTCGTGAAGATATTCAACATTCATAGAGAAATTCCTTTTTTGTGAGTGAAATTCACTTTAAAACGTGTGAAATTCACTTTTTACGATTGAAATTAACTTTTTACGATTGAAATTCACTTTAAAACGTGTCAAATTCACTATTCGAGAGTGAAATTCACTTTAAATGAGTGAAATTCATTTTAAATGAGTGAAATTCACTTTCCATGAGTGAAATTCACTATAAATGAGAGAAATTCACCTTTAATCGTGATTTCCACTCGTTATATAGTGAATATCGTTTTGGCCCCGTTCGTCCGCCATACACTTTGGATCTACGTCTAAAAAGCATTACTTTTCGCTTATTGATTTTTGGGTCTCTATCTATCTTTTCATTTCCACAATGCAATATCACTCGACATACATTCATCAATTTAACAATTATTGAAGTCTGCATTCCGTAAAAAACTATATTATATTCCTGCATTCGGATTAATAATTTCAAGTGTTAGTACTACCAGCATCGTTGTTACATGTTCGCACACTCATTTACTATAATAGCTTTTAAATTATGCGATCTTCATTGGTTACTTTTATGCTAGTGACGAAATCCCACTCTTAACTGCCGATTTATAAAATCTTTTCTCAGTCTGTCACAGGAATTCTTTACTATAGGGTGTCTAACAGCAAAAATTTGGATCTTTTAATAAAAACGCCCATTCAGCAACTCACTTTTTTGAAATGTACAATAATATTAAATAAAACTATAAAATACTCGGGAAACAAATAGGTTAAAATACGGTTTGATTATAACCTACTAATATGGATGTAGGAGTTCTGAATATCTATAGATTTTTAACAGTAATGAATAGGTTCAACGTACGGAAGACTTTTGAAGGGACTGCTCTTTCTGAGTTAGGGAAGCCTTGAGTTGTTCGTACTTCTGTGTCAACTCCTGTGAAGTCCGCTCTCTGTATTCAGTCAGGAGTTTGAAGGCTTCTTCGAATGTCAGCTTCATCGATTCTCTGTGAATATCAACGAAAACATGAAATCAACAGCACACCAATATCCACAGGTAATGGGCAAACTGAACGTTCATGCGTGTAAGACCTTCAGGGCGATTGTAATTCAATTAAAATTAAAGCAAAATACATATTAGTCTAATATCTTTGAAAATGAATTAAATCTTTTAAAGAAAAAAGGGGGTGAAAAATTGTTATTTCGTAAATAAGAAATGGAAGTTTATATAAAGAAGACTGAAAAATAAAAAACAAACATAAATGAATATTGACATTAAAAATAATTGCAAAGTAATAAAAGGCAGTCAGTAGTTTTTTATAAAACAATAAAAAGCACCAAGTTGATGCGTTACAACCTTAATTGTTAGTTATTTCATCAACCATCTCTACCAGCCCTCAATCTACAGACAGTGTCAACTCACTGTGAAAAATGATAGCTCCTCTCCAGGTCCTTCAATTCCTCCTCCAATTGAAGCAGGTCACCAGGACTCGTCTCCTGTGCTCGCCGCATACCCAGCAGTCGGTTCTGATAATCCGGCCCCTCTAGGACAGTGTCAGCCCAGTCCCGCGCCCACTGGACCGTGTGGCAGCCGTGATCGGGACTCGACTCCTGGCACACCTCGCAGATCAGCTCGTCACACTCGAGGCAGAACCAGTCCAGTCGGCGGTTCGGGTGGCGCCGACACTCGGGTTTGTCTGCGTGGATCAGGGTTTATTCGTGGTCAAGTAGAACAGAATCAATGCAACCTTCTGTACGGAGAGGTTATCTAGGGATTCTTCGGTATATTCGCACAACTTACTCTACAAAAACCGTATCTAAAATTGAGTCGATCATTAAAGTCATATCGGCAAATATCCGTACTGCAAAAACACCAAAATGGCCAAAAATAATCCCAACTTCGTCCAAAACTCATCATATTATGTCAAATACCTTTCTTCCATACTATTTTTGATAATCTAGACTTGCTATGAAACATGGCGGACCAAAGGGTTCAGACACGCATTTTCTCATATTTAGTGTCCATCACTCAGTTATATATTAAATAAGAAAGTTATACACCGAATAAGCAAGATAAACGTGTCTGAAGTCTTTGGTCCGCCATATTTCGTAGCAAGTCTAGATTATCAATAATAGTCTATATGGAAGAAAGGTATGTGACATATGATGAGTTTTGGACGAAGCGCAGATAATGTAATCGAAGTTACGGTTTCGTTTTTGAGTTAATTGAGAAAAGGATAGTGATAAAAGTAATCAGTTCAGTTAATATACGACGCATACGGAAGTTAGAATATGAAATAAATAATATGTGCACGCGATCTATATAAAACCTTATATTTGATTGTGGTTGCTTAATAAATATATAGTAATAAAATCGCATAAATTGTAAAAATATAGAAATTTCCATGTTTTAGTATCAGCTGATTTCTTTTGCCAGCCAAATCATTACTTTTAACGTAATCATATCTGTGGTTATTGATTTTGTTTGCGGATTGTAAGAATTTACGCTCGTTGAAAACAGGCGTAGCATATCCAGTGTACTGATTGAAATCTGTGCTTTTTTCAGATAAAATTTACGGATTCATCCATGTAGGTATGTAGGTCATTTAAAAAATGTTTTATTGAAACCCACACTATCTTTTAAAATTGATAATCCTTGAAGGAGAATATTATGTACAATTCTTCAAATAGTTTATTTTATTACGTGAATGTAATTAAGAGAATAAAGGGTACATATAAAGAATTTTATTTGACCCATGAGAAACAGTAGAAGCACCATAACGAGCTTTAACATTTAAAATATAGATGTATCAAGAATCATATTTAATATGTACATTATTATTATCAAGTCTACAGTGCTAGAATCCCTTTCAAAGTTATACAATAAATCGGTTAATATAGGGAATGTTCCGTAAATATCGCTTTAAACATATTAGACAAAGAGAATTATGTAGGCAAAGTTGTAATATTAAAGCTGAAAAAGTATGGTATATTTACCGTCAATATTCCCAAAATGCTTGTATAATATTGTTGCTCCCTAAAGTAGATTTTAAAATATTGTCAGGAATACCAAAAAGCTAAATAAGTTTTTAGTGAGGTTTTGAAATAAATAGTGAGATCAAAGTAGGTTTTAAATTGTGTTACAAATTTTAAAACCACCCTGGAGATTAAAATTAAACTTTAATAATTTTCTATGTAAATTGCTCAAATTGGGAAATAGACCAGATTGCACTTAATACTTTTCATAGTTTAAAAACTTTTCAAACCACTTAAAACCAGACTTAACACCCGAGTTTTAAATGAGGTCAAAGAAGGCTTTAAATCGCGATTTAAAATATCGGCAGGTATTAAAACTTTTAATAAAACCTACTTTGACCTCGCTAATTATAACACTTACACGGCGAGATCCACATTTAAACATCGATTTCTACCTTAACACGTCCAGCTCTATTTATATTTACATGTTGAGCTTTATATTTACACGACGAGCTCTACATTTACACATCCAGCTCTGCCTTTACACATAGAGCTCTACCTTTACACATCGAGCTTTATATTCACACGACGAGCTCTAAATTTACACATCCAGCTCTACATTTACACATCGAGCTCTACCTTTACACATCGAGCTTATATTCACACGACGAGCTCTACATTTACACATCCAGCTCTGCCTTTAAACATCGAGCTCTGGCTTTACACATCAAGCTCTGCCTTTACACATCGAGCTCTGCATTTACGCGTCGAGCTCTACATTTAAACATCGAGCTCTACCCTTACACATCGAGCTTTATATTCACACGACGAGCCCTAAATTTACACGTCGAGCTCTACCTTTAAGTCGTGCTCTACATTTACACGTCGGGCTCGAACTTTATGTCGTGCTCTACATTTACACGTCGGGCTCTACCTTTACGTCGTGCTCTACCTTTACACGTCGTGCTCTACATTTACACGTCGAGCTCTACCTTTACACGTCGTGCTCTACCTTTACACATCGTGCTCTACCTTTAAACGCCGTGCTCTACATTTACACGTCGAGCTCTACCTTTACGTCATGCTCTACCTATATATCGTGCTCTACATTTATACGTCGTGCTCTACATTTATACGTCGTGCTCAACCTTCACACGTCGTCCTCTACCTTTAAACGTCGTGCTCACCCTTTACACGTCGTCCTTTACCTTTAAACGTCGAACTCTAACACATCTAGCTCTACCTTTATACGTCGTGCTCAACCTTTACACGTCGTGATCTATATTTAAACGTCAAACTCTAACACATCGAGCTCTGCCTTTACACGTCGAACGTTACATTTACACATCTTATCTAGCTCAATCTTTCGCATATTTAGTCCTTTCGATCGTCATGTTATATACAGATACTACAACGAAAATGATAATCAATTAAGTTACAGAAGATTATTCAAATATGAATAAATATAGTAAGTTTAATACCACAAAGAAGACTAAAAAAGATTGTGCAGATAACAAAAATAGAATATATAATCAATTTAATTAAGCATAATTAAACAATACAATGTTTTAAACTAAAAAAAACTAAACTGAAAATAGTCCAATTGCTAAATCTAGATTTAGACAAACTTTCTAGTTTTTTTCGTAAAATTTGGTGTTCATATTCTCACAATATTATTATTGTTTAAATAGCTTCTAATAAATTATTGACTACAAATTTCGCTTTAGTATCCACTCATAATGAATAATTTAAAATTTCTATGTCATCCAATCACGAGGTACGTATAGACAAAAAGTCATAATAAGTTATAATTCTTTTGGTAATTTATTTATATTTGTAACAATATTTACTATAAACACATTATTATTAATTTAAAATATTAAAAATATAGTTTTAAAGATACCTTCATTTCCGAAGTATAAGCCATCCCCTGTTTGTGGTTTAAATATGTGATTTTTTAAATGTCAATAGAGTTTTGATATTTTGGTACAAATAGTTTTGTAGATATTATAAAACCTGTGTGTTTATGAGGATTAAAATATATTTCTATATATAGTAAGGTTTATATATACCATATGCATGTATAAGCTACTTAAATATATGAAAATATTGCACAAATGTTTTTCAATTGTGTAATTATTATTAACATAACCAAATAAATATATCATAAAAATATTACATTTTGATGTGTTTATTATCAATATATTGGGTAGGTATTTAAAAAAGTGTACCTATATTTTAATATGTTTACTGTCTAAGCCGCGTATTTACTGTTGTTAATACTCCCGTAGTTACTTTCTATTGATTTTATTTTTCAAACAGTCTATTTCACGTAATTGGATCAAAATACGACATAAAAATCAACAATATAGTTCACTTTCTGCACCTTGTGCAAATCTACATATATACTAGGTGCTATGATTTCTTTTATATTTATTCAAGAGCTTTGAGGACTAATTGTGTTTATTTATCAATAATCCAACAGTTTGTAAGTAAGTAAGTAAATAAACTAAATAGAGGTCATAAAAACCAATAAGCTGCATATTACGTTTTCCTGACACCTTTTAAACAGCTGCTCTTCTGTGACACTTTCTTGACAACAATAAACCCGGTACTCCTGAGTCAATCTCGAGGACGCCATTGCATTAAATTATATGTAAGTAATTTACAAAACAGATGTGTATGTAGTAAAATTAGTCCTGACAATAAGGCGACGGGCATGCTATTATTAGTTAGATATGAAACAATGCATGCATCTTTCCAAGGAAATATTTGCGAATGTTATGATTGCAAAGGTCAAATAATATAAAAAATGAACATTTCATTATAATGAGAATGGTATTACCAGCATTTGTCAAATAAGAGTAATATTACATTAAACAAGCAAACTTCAATGTTTACATATTCTCATAGTTAATATGGACACGAAACCTAATACAAAAACGTTATGTGTCCAGTATACAAGCGGTCTTGATACCGGCATTTGCATTATAAAAGTATTTCGAGGCAATATATTTGTGTGTAATATAGGTATGTAGATACAAAACTTCTCAAATAGGTCATACAGATTGCATTACCCTTTCACAGAAGGTAAGTACATACATACAGGAGGCACCGCACCACATTCCTAGATTTAACAACTCATATATGCAATCTTGAGTATTAAACTGGATAAAACGCTGCAAAATTAACACTTGAAGAAGTCATTATAGCTAACCCAAACTACTTGGTTATGCATTATTAATCCATTCAACAAACAATCATAATGTACAACTGGATTATTAAGTATATAGCATGACAATTTATTACATTAAATGTATAATCTGAAAAGTTTACCGTTGGGCTTTTATGGTTGATTTAATTTGTGATCTATTGACTTAATTTGACTGTTTTGCAATGATTTTTTTATTAAGACCAAGAAAATGATTGGCAATGTTTTGACTAGAAAATTTACAAGTTATATAACAAGAACAATTACAAGAAGGCAGGTATTTGTTTTTGAAATATCAATAAAATTTCACAGCCACTAATTTTCTTGGCCTTCAAAGAATCGTGGTATATTAAATATAACCAACCCATTTTTAATAACTTTATTATATATCTTCAATGGCCTCATTTTTGTATTAAGTCAGTTTTTTTTTTAGTTTTGGATATAATCGATAATTACATTTAGAAAAAATATGAATGAATATAAAATTATTTAAAAATTTAGAAAATTGTTCGCATAATTTTGTATTGTATAGACATCTATATAATCGCTTGATTTGTTTTTTTAATTCAAAGACACTAATTATATACCTTTATTTGTATACAATTTAATAGGATATTATCAATTATTTGTAAATCATATTTGTTAATATACCTTCACATTTTTAATTACTCACCTAACCTGCAAAATATAATCTTTCAACCCGTTTCTATAATACACCGTTCAGCTTACTAAAGCAAACTTAATTCCAAATTATTCTTTAATTATAGGGAAAATCGTTTAACAAATTAATCAAAAGTTTAACAAAATAATAACTCCAAGTTACTCAAAATCTTTTAATCTGTTCTATTTATGAATTACACTTATATATATGTATAAATGAAGGTAACATACATGAAGGGAAGATATTTAGATTTCATTTTCGTCTCTTACCTAAATATTTAGCTGTAATTATTATTTTGTTTTATTTGCACTCTGCTTTTAGCGAAAATAAACACTCCCCTTCAACGTTTTAATTCTGACTTATTGGTTTTCAAATAAACATTTAATTCAAAATAACTAATACATAGATTCCTATCAAATTAAATAAAAAAAGTGATCATTATACAAACATATAAATTAGATTTTAGCTATATATATACATAGATAGTACACGCAGTATCAGTGATTTTAAGGCGTTTATCATTTAGAACTGTCGATGCTGGGGATTAATTAAGTTTGTCACAGCGGTATATAAAGTAAGCAGAAGTATATAATTATAATATGTAGATTTGCGAGTGCAAATAAATTCCCTAAAAAGCTGTAAATATACTTAAATTAAATTTATAATCAAAAGAAATAATTTATAACTTTATTTGATCATTAACTGTTTCTGTTAAGCATTTTCTTATAATATATATTCATGAAGTAAAAAGTGGCGCCAGAATTCCATAGAAATCTCAACAATAGAGTCAGCTGTTGACCTGTCCAAGTTAGTCTGTCATACCTAATTGAATACCTATTCATCATCTTATATCAAAGATGCTCGTATGTGTAATGCGTTTTTATGATAACATGTTATTAAAAATTTGGGAAATCAGAAATATGCATTTATACTTTTCTTTATTAAACAAATATGTATTTGAGGTGGGTGAGAAGGAAGAGTGGGTTGATGAAAAAGGGACACTTGATGATTTTCACGTGTGCCCTTGTCCTCTAAGTTCATTTCACGAGAGGGGGGGGGGGTACAAGTCCTAAAACTTACTTTACACATCTCGTGATTCAAGTTGTTATTGTTTTGTTACGAAAAGTGTGAAAACAGTTTTGCAACTTGAACAAAAATATATTAATTTATGTTTTGAGAGTTGTGTATTTTGAAGAATTGAAGCGCTACACTGCGAGTATCGGGATCGGGGAGGGCGATTGACTATTGCACTTGACTATGAACAATTTTCAAATATCACCCATCCTTTATCAATATAGGCTCTTTCTAGCCACCTGCTCGTCAATCGTTTTTCAATCGAAATAACTTTATTATGTGAGTGGACCTGGATAGTGTTTTAAGCAGGTATTTTTGGTAAGTTTGTGTTTCTTTGTATTAACATTTTTGTCCCTTTAGTTTTATGAAATACGTATTATTTGGTTCAAATTAAAGATAATGAAATGCACTTTTCATATTTTTCACGTTTAATTTGCTTAAATTATCTTTATTTTATATATTTAAGATGTTGCTAGAAAGCAACATCTTACGCAAAAAAACAAGTGTTTTAAAACATGAAAAAAAATTGTTATAAAATCATTTTTAGCAGATTTTAATAGAGACGATAATAAACTTTCTAAAAAATATAAATGTGAATAAACTTTTTTTCAACAAGCGGTTTAATTAAACGTTAAAACTATCATATTTATCTAAATTACAAATATATTGACTCTGTAATCTCGACTGGGTCAATCTAGGCGCGTTTAGATTGATAGCGCGACTGATCTGAGACGCAAAAATGTCTTCTGTCAATTATAACTTTTTTTAAATAGCCATCATCAATCTAAGATAAATCTAATTTAGTCTAATCGCTATTGTAAAGTGACCCGATGTTTTCCGTATTTACGCATTTAATGGTACATTTTATGTATACAGCACCCGACCTAGGTAATTAAATTTGTATATATTTCAACTATCCGTATGATAACTTTTCTATCAATGCAGGCTTCAGTGAGTTGCAGCAGGCATACTTCTCAGGCTTTCACTGTCTATTTAGTGCTAACTAGTAAGTAGCGGTGTAGAAGTGTACCACATTGACGCTTTAATAGGGGTCGTAGTTTATAACGTATATAACACGCGACATAATATAGAGCGGGTCGTAAAATAATTCTCTGTTTGTGCAGAAATTCACCTTCTGGCACCAGCAAATATTGTGCGGTTACACTCCGTCAGTCAATGAGAAGCTAAGTTGTGCCGAGCCAAATTAAAAGAGCAAACACATGATTTGATATCGCAGATTTAGTTCGTCGAACCAGTTTGATAGTGTAGACACGGGCAATTTGGCACGACGAATCGGTTCGTCAAAAATGTGGATCATGTAGACACGGCTTAGCCTGACAGAATAAGCCAGCGTTGAGTTTACCAGAAGACGAAATAATTAGAACTAATATAATATGATGAATGTGGTGTATGACATCTTCTGGCAGTGATACGAGATAGAAAATAAGTAATCTTTTTCAAAAAAGATAATGCATTTAAATGAGTTATCATCATAATATAATTTTAAAAATGTTCTGTTATCATTGGTTTAAAAGTTAATTACAGTTATTGCAGAAAATAATATAGTTATATTAATGTGGGTGACACTTGACAGTGGGATACCAGCCGTTTAGAAAGGAATAGTCAAACATTATACACGTTATTCCTTATATTGGCGAAAAACGAGGCATACTTAACATTATCTATCTTAACAACTATCGACCAAGAGACTCACAGACTTTAACTTGAATGACCCGGTGACCCTTGTTGCTTGGTACAGCCTTGTGTGCACCTAAGCAGTCAAAACAGAGGACGGAACGACACTGAAGACAACGGAAGGAGCAGGGCGCCAGGTGGCTCTTCTTGAAGCACCACGAACAGGCCTCCACAGTCACATTTTCGGATGTAACCAGCATGTTCTCCATTACCTAAGCGAGTGGGAAAAAGAGTGAAATAGAAGTGATAGTAGGTAGGTTGGTATATAAAAAGAAAAGAAAAACATAATTTTTATTTTCATGTATTTTCTTTTCATGCAAATACAAAGAGGACAGTAAAGCCACACAAAACACAAGAACGGCTTTTAAGTGACATCATAAAACAAAGATAAACAGACAACAAGGTGTTAACAGACACACAATCAACTTTATCACAAGAGGAGGCTAAGGGGGAAGAGAAAGGGAGGAAGAGAATAATCAATAATTATTTCTGTTTACTGTCCTCAAAGAAGTGGCGAAATATATCGTATGCAGAAAATATACGGTGTTTTTCGATGTATATATTTTTGTAAGGTAATCATCACTTTCATGCATATAACAAAAATGTGGCCTTTTATGTTAAAAAAATCTCATTTGATAATAAACTTGTGAAATATATTTATAAAATAATCTATCTAATTGTACCATATTTTTTAGAAACAATTGTATTTTTAAAAAGTATTTCAAAAATAAAAGATAAAACTATTTGCAATAATTAATTTTTAAAAGTACAAAAATTAGCATACTAGCGTATCATAATAAATCACAATAAAATTAAATTAAAAGAATTAAATTCTACATGTTTACCTCTACAGATGTCTCACAGCAGATCTGACAGAGAAAAGAATTGTCTTCCATCATGATAAGAGGTAGACATTTGAAACATATGGCATGAAGACAGGCCAGTTGATAAGTTCCCAAGCTCGAATTACAGGCCATACACACGCAGAAGGGGTCGCCAGTTTTGACACTGCTCTCGGTGATGCCATCATCAAGAATGATATTAGAATAATTCAGTTCTGATTTAGGATTCAAGTCTTCGGAATAAAAAATGTCCATATCAACTGAAAGGAGAATTTCATAAATATAATGTAAAGAAACTTACAAATCTATTTGCATAAAAGATAATAGTAGTTATGACATTATACACAGTATTTGCATAGTTAGAAAATAGTAAAGTAAACATATATTTAATTTTATATCATATTATATTTATGGTTAACTATAGTACATTTTTCTCCCATCTCTTGTGTATTCAAATTTATTATATTATTTTTGAAGTACGCAAACTAAAAATCATTTTTATGATTTAAAATCATTATTGATTTAATGATGAAACCTTACTGCCGTACTTTAAATAAAGGAAAGCAATGTACTTTTTTTAAATTACGCAAACTAGAAAAAATCTATAATTAATTATATTGAGTAAAAAATTGTAATCCCATTACTTAGTTACAATAAACAAAACTGACTAAGCAAATACGAAAATGACGAAAAGAAAGTTTTATACTGTAAATAGAGATGAAATTAATGAACTAATTAATGTACTTGATTAATAAACTAACTAATAAGTTAGTCTATGACTTGAATACCAAAATGTTACTTGATATTACTTTATGTTATCATAATGCCATTTAACGTATTAAAATTATATTACAATAAATTGTCTTTGATTGCCACCATAGAGTAATTATACTCTATGATTACCACTCTATGATTACCACTATGATTACCACCATCGATGGAAGCAAAATGTACTATACTAAACTATGTGATTTATTGATGTTCTTTAAAAATCTATAATCTTCAGCAGATTAAAGTACGCTTCGCTTATGCTCAGCATACTTTCGCTGCTTCAGATTATAGTTTTTTAAAGTACCTACATCAATAAATCACGTAGTTTAGTATAGAAAAATTAAACACAGATTGTTGACTCTTATTGATTTCATATACATCGCGCTGTAAATCTTCGTCAATATAAAATCGTTTAATTTTAATAAATTGTATGTAAATGGGTTACAAAAAAGTAGAATTAAATATTTTTATTAAATTAATTTTAAGATCAAATATATATTTTCAAACCATTTTAACATATCGTAAGTTGTTTGTAAAATGTAATTTATTGCCTATATATACCTAAAACTTTTGTACAACATAATCTGTTTAATTGCTGTCAGTTTTTAAAACATTATTCTGCAAAAGCTTTCGGGTATCAACATAGTAGTATTGAACTGTATACAGAATCAATATGAGTGAAATCTTTGTATATAATTACTCTATGGTCAAACCGTAATATGTATAAAAAATCTGAAAAAAGAAACTGTATTCATTTGAAGATAAATTCTAACGTTGATAATTACTCAAACCCAATAGTTGTGTATAAGAATATGTCTTTAAGAGAATCGGTAAATTTATGTACACAATTCTATATATTTATAGTAAGACTTCTGAAAAAAGAATGCAAATCGTATGAGAGATATAAACTTATTTTTTCATAATTACTATATACATAAAGAAAAGAAAATGCTATATTTAAAAATACTGTGGATTCGTGGTAAAAGCTATGTGTATAGGGAATGTAAGAAAATTCCTTATCATATCAGCAAGATTCAAACACGAAATAAAACACGTTATAAAAGGAAACATTAACTAATAATTGAAGGATTTATTAAACAAGTGTGATCCTCTATTAGTTATAGTAGCACAATTTTACAATTGCGAAAATACGTATCAGTATCAGAAAGGCAATAATGAAAATTTAAAATTGAATAATATTATTTACTTAATCAATAAGTGTGAATTCATTCATTGCATTTTTAGTCTGCCAACAAATTTACTTTCGCAAAAATCAATATATAAATATCGTTTTATTGATGCCTTTGTATACCTATAGCCAGGGAATTATATCATCAACTAACAATTGTGAATCCTTAAATGTACTTTCCATATAAAATCGGAAAACGTACTATTTGGATCATACATTAACACAGCGATTCAATGAGTAAGCTAATGATAGTAAATCATATATTTAATGCATACTTCTGAGTGCAAAATATAAACATATCACTGTAAATTTCTAGTACTCACCTCAGATCGCAGAACTAGAAGTAGAAGACAGTTATAATATGCGTAGTCAGAATACAATACTTAAGAAAGGTAAATTCCCATACGAAAGTCTATAATTCATAGGTTTCATTAGTATACATTTTACAAACGTTTACGTGTATATGTACATTAATATATAGGATACATTTGTATTATTTTCGGACACAAATTTAATATCTATTTAGATTTCACATTTATTAATTTAAATGTATTATGTAATATGTAAAACAAACCTTTCAAACATTATTTAGAGATTAAAATATTTATTTTATTAGGATTCATGCAATAATGCATAATGTTGAATACAATAAATACTAATTGGTGTGATTGATTTACGTTCACAAGTCTTATACAAATCTTATTTTTATTGGAATTAGCAACTCACGAATAATGGACTTTGATGTATTTAATATAATCGCTTTGAATCTTAAATACATGGGCTTCTAAATTGTTCTACCATAAATAAACTGTTACAAACAAGTGTGATAAAGATATATTACAATTATATATTGTCATTGAGATGATATGAATTTTTGTGTATAAAGGTACATTATTTATTTATATCTACAAATAACGATATATAACAGAAAGAATCATAACTATAATAACTTATTCAAGAAATCAAATGAAAATAAGTATTAACTAGTTTAAAATTGTTGATTGATCATTAGTTACCGAATAATACCTATACATTATTTTCTGTCAATTTTAAAACCCTATATTTTTTAAATATATGCTATTCTGTACTCAAAAACTAAACATAATGATCAGCTTAAATTAAAACACTTATTCGTAGTATTTTAAAGTAATACTAGTATTACATGCAAAAAACATAAACATATACATATTATACTTTTTGTTATACTTATTCTGAATAAATCTTCAGCATTCACCTCAATCTACACAAGACATACACAAGAATCCCCAAAGAATCTTCTTTTATAATTTAAAGTTTAGTAAGTTGTTTTATTATTTAACATATTAATAAGGTAATTTTTATCAACAACATTTATATATGAACAAAAATTAATGATCCCTAAGTGTTTACTTAATTTATGTTACAGAAGAACTTTTAAGCTCTCTCACTATAAATATGGCAGAATTTATAAACAGTAAGTTCAATTTATACTTAATTCTTAATTATAATCTAATAAATTTATAAATGTCGATTCATATGTGTGAGTAAGTTTAATATACCGGTATGATAAGTGTTTAATTCTGACTGCAGATCTCTAACATATTGTATGTATCATTATACCCAGTGTTAATTATTCTTCATAAATTAAATTAAATTAAAACATAATGTGCTGAAAAATTATATGCTTAAAAATATTTGATCTATACTCGTTTGTCTCCTCCTATCTCTTTTTCTGTCCACTCTTCAGACTGCACATTCGAATGTCACCCAAACGCAACTTGTACACCTCAGGGTTGTGAATGCGACAAACCGTTTATTGGGAACGGTATCATGTGCTTTAATTGTGAGAGATGTAGCGAAAACGCGCTTTGCCTGCATCCCTTGGGGTGTACGTGTCCCGCAGGCTCCTATGACAACCCTTATAAGAGGTGCAAGCGTAAGTGTAATTCTTTTTGATATTTACTTGAATGTAGATAATGTATACATATCTTTTAATTAGTAAATTCTGCATGCTGTATATTTTGATAGTGACCAATTAGTCGTGATCTAATTTAAATATATGTAATTTTCTATACGAGGGAATGTTTAAAAGTGCACCAAATTATAATAAGTAACGTTTAACGATTAACGATTATACATATATATATATATATTTTTAATTAAATACATTTTAACTGAACTTTTAAAAAATATAATTTGTATAAAAAGTAAGGGATAATGTAAGACTGGTTTTTATTTGGAGAGTAATATTGAACAAGAAACATTTTTTGTAATAGGATTTGCTTTAATAAAAATAACAATTTAATTTTCCTTAGTTGTTTTCATTTACATCAGGTGACTACGATCTTTGTGTGACCATCACAGTATGGCTGCTCGTAGCGGAAGTGGTGATTATAATGCTCGCAGTAGTCTTGAAGTGTCGAAATCGTCGTAGGTATGCACCTAGCGTCGTCATCAACTTAGCACCATCAATCCCTAAATCTACTTCTCATTCTAAACAAGGAATGTCTCCTCTTCTTCCATTCAGAACTGGTGATTCCGTGGGATTAGTAACAAGTAATTTCTGGCGCTCCGTCTCTTCATCAGGAAACAAATTGCCAGCAGACGAGAAGATTGAAAAATCACCCAAAGTGCCCCGTACAAGTAAGAAGTCGAATATAAAGTCAACACAGCTCTCGACTTACTCGATGACCCACCAGAGCACCAAACAGAGTAACCGTCAGTCACAACATTACTCAATCAAACAGGCCGCTGTCGAACAGAAACTAAAAGATGCGATGACTAATCTAGAGTTGAAGCAACCGGAACGACAACTCCCTAATAAGAACAATGACTATAACGCCATGATTTTCGCCATGTCCAATCCTGCGATTATCGACGCTTTGAGAAACCCTGAAATCGTCAATGTTCTTAAACAGTACTATCTCTCAGACCGTAAGACTCCGCTTTCGCATGCTGAGTTGAATAGGCTTATAACGGCCATTTGCCACGCACCTCATCATGAAAAACTTCACGACGCTCCACAGCCCTTCCCCAAAGATTACACGACTATGTCCTATCTTCTCTCTAATCCCGTTATTGCGGAAGCTTTAAAAGACACCTCCGTTTTGGATGTTCTTGAACAGTTAGACCTATCGAATAGAACTACACCATTATCCCAATTCGAGTTAAATATCCTTTCCTCAGCACTCAACAAAACGAACATGAAAAATCTTAACGGCAACACTCGGCAGACAGACAGTACAACCATGCAGAACGCTATGGCCAATCCGATCATTCAGCATGCCCTTAAGAACCCTGATATTGTTACTGTGCTCAATGAGTTTACAATATCTGATCGAAAAACGGCCCTTGCTCATGCTGAACTCTATAAACTGCCAAATGCACTCAAGACCCACGCCACGGAGACCAAGGAAGAAGATGCCAATCAGGCGGCGGGAGCAGCAATGGCGGCATCCTGTCTTCCGCTCAAAGACGTTATCGAAGACCAGGGTATCATCTTCTCCAACATTGATGACGATTCCGACAAAAGTCTGAATACAGACGACATTCTCGCTAAACTAGTGAAGACCCTTCTCAATCCCAAAAAACAGGTAACCAAATCAAATGTAGCTAAAAAGGCAGAACGTTACACAGAGCTAACAAATAAAATTGACGACGTAGAAGGTGGAGCAAAGGCAGCGGTAGGAGAGAAAAAGGAGACAGGTCCGCAAGGTATACAGCAAACAGATACTGGAGATGCCGATGATGACATGATGCCAGTTGTACAGGTTAAACCGCGCACCAAAAAACCTGCCGAGAAACGGCGTCGACAGCGTGAACCGGTCAACAATGACACAACGGCGTCCCTCTCAAAGAGTCGTTCGCGCCCTCATCGGAAGAAATCAGCGGAGAGTTCGGGTGAGCGGGGGGGCTCGGGTTCACCAAAAAAAAAGAGACAACCAGAAAACGCCAAGTCAAACCTTGCCCTTCCAGGAATTGGAGGAAATAGACGGACACCGAGCGCCACAAGTTTGTTGCATCCATCGCCGCACATGGTCCACAATCCAGGGAAAAAGAAGGTAAAACGATCTAATTCTCAGGCTACCTCAACTCGCTCCAAAAAGAAAAAAAATCTAGCCCAACAACAAATGCTACAAGGAGATGAGAACGGCAGTAAGCCCTCACCAGAGGGAACCGTGATGGGCTCGAGTACACCTTGCGAAGAGGGTGTTTCTCCGTCTATGCAAGTTGCTGACATTCCCCGGGACGAAAAAACTGCTCTAGCTGATGGTTCAAACGCGACTGCAACACCACAACCATCTCCTACATCAGCTGCTAACACGCTCCGGGTTGCCGCAAGTACCGCCGCTCCTGTTCCCAAATACCAGAGTGTTGCCAAAAGCGCTCTACAGTTAATGTCTCTTGGATCGGAGACAGAGTCATCCACGTTCAACATTGCGACACAGCGTACATTGCCCACGTGTAGTATGGCCGCTATTAGCAGATACCGGGACGCCAGTCAAGCCACTAACAATCCGATTTTGCAGCAGATGATTGAGAATAACAAACCGAGTGATGATACCGTCCTTGACTCATCTTTCTCTGCAGATCAGTCCAAGTGTCCTACTACTTACGGTCAGCCACTAGCACCAGCTACTGGAGTTAAGAAAATGCCACCACCTGCAGCAAAACCACCATCGCTGCCCCCAGGAAAAAAATCTTGTGTTCACCCCGCCAATTCATCCTCTGAAGAAATAATGGAAGTGAAGATGCTCAAGGCCAAGTTGAAGGAGATTGCAGAACCTAAGAGGGAATCTCCACTTTTTGAGCGCAAGACGCGTTCATCACCAACAATCTTTTCCGATGAATAAATTTATTCCTATTTTTAAAATGTAACCATAATCTAAATTATTCTTTTTTCTTGTTGTAATCTCGGACATTCTTAGAAATAATGTCATTGCACTTAATATTTTCGAAGTTTTTTCCGTCACATATATGTAATATTCATATTCTAACATATACTATTCTATGCCTACTCTATTCTATTTTATTAACAAATATTATACTGTCGAACTATATACGTGTTATTATACTTACATAAACATTTTGTATTAAAGAATATACATATATATGATATACATATATGCTTAATTATTTACATACATTTAACGTAACACGACATTTCGTAATTCTTACTTACCGATCTTAACATTACCTTATATCTGTAAAAAGTGTGTGGCATCATATTTGTAACATGCTTTCTGTATATGTTTGTACACTAATCATACTACTTGCCAAGTAACACGATGTGTTTTTATTTAATTGTGGGATTATATTTACTCTAAAGATTTTTTATGGTAATTCTTCTGATATAAAATTTGAAATCATGGAAGTCGATATTTTAAAAACTGAATAACAATGTCACAATCGTTTGTATACACAAGAGAGATGGGTGAATTTTACCCTTTGAATATAATATGCATTACACAAGTGCATACTAGTACACTAGAAGTAGCCTTGCTGAATACTTTTATTACTAAATTTAATAATGATACATTAAATTATAAACGAAGAACAAATTTTCAAAACAAAACTTACCAAATATTTATTCATATTTATAAGATTATCAAAGTATGTTCTCAAAATCGTGATGTTCTATTCAAATTCATACTATCGATATAGCCTGACTTGTGAGAGGCATGTTATGACAAATCCTTTTTTAGCATCAATTTTTGCCAAATCCCTCCTTCAAGTGCAAGGGTTTTCAACGAAGCATTTTTTATATTGTACGTTATTTATTTTTTTGTGAAAAATTTTGCAAAAATTTTAAAAATATTCATATTATTCATAAAGATTAGTAATCAAAAACTTAAAAACATTCTAAACTAATAATTTGATTTATTTAATAATAAATAATAATTGATTAATAATAATAATAATGACTGTGCCGCAAAAATGGAAAGCAAGAAACAAAAACAAAACGTTAAAGTATTTTTAAAACACTTTGCTCAGCCATTGATGAAATTTATTTTTAAAAGGCGCCAGGATGTTGTATACTGGATATTTAAACCGATGTATCCATAAAACCGATAACAATATATGTACGATTTATACAAGTTCTGAAGTTCACAAAAATAAGAGAATACTTTTTTAAATATTAATTATTAAAGGGATAAACATTTTGTCTTTATATCGTCAAAATATAAATATAACAAAATATATATAAAAATATCGACTATATAAAATATAGTCAAATTACATTTATTTAAATAGAACATGTATTTTTTTAAATTGCCACATTATTCAATTTCAGATCTTGATAGATTTATAAACGCATTCAGAATTAATAAATAAATGAAATAATAAAATAATACACAAATTTATATTTAAAAAATAAATCTTCCCGCATATAGTATACTACATCTAAATATAACTATACTGTTAAGTTTCATCTACGGTTCAACTAAAAATATTAATAGCGATATGAGATAGGTACATAGGTTTATGTCAGATTTGGGTTGATTTCAAGAGTTCTAACTATTCAAATATATGTTGGTAATACATGTATATTTAATATTTATAAATATTTGCCGTAGTAGAAATATATTTACACATTAAAATATACTCAATATATGTACAATATTAGCCAGAGATGTTTCTGTCAAATGATAAAAATCATGAACATCATATATCCTCAAGTTCAATTGACTTTCGATTGAACTACAAATTGCTTTTTTCTATGTGGATATACGTTGGAGTTGTATATACATGAATCAATTTGATAATCAAAAATACAGTTTTTAATCAAAAATAAATTATAATGTACTTTGATGGAGGAGAGTTTAGCACGTCTTGACTATCAAGACGGCGACAAATCGACTTTTGCCTCGTACCTACAAGGTGGCACTTGATGTTGAGTACTTTCCACTTGGAGTACCATAAGGGAGTGAGTAGCTCGGTATAGTAGATGCAGACATAGAGTAATACCAAAGAGAATTCACATGGTCAAACCAGCGTAAATATATGTTTATTTAAATATTAAAAGTTCGCCTTTTTATATTCCCATCAATGGCATGCAATAGTATTTTACGCTCTGAAACTGTATAAAAGATTGATTTCCAACTTGCAAATGTACATAATATAAAGTACTGATATGAAAAGCAAAAATATAGAAATGTGCACTTGAATGAGAACTACAATAATATGTAATTTATAGGATTATAGCTTAATAATAAATTATAGATTTTCGATAACGGCATATAACTAGTTTTGCCTACATTTAAGCCGTAGGAATACGAAATAAAGTGCCCGTACAATATAGCCTATGCATACCAAATATTACCAAATACCTATGCATATTTTTGTTGGAAAAACTAGTTATTTGCCGCTATCGAAACACTTTTTTACTATTTAAGCAATACTCTTATAAATTACAAATTATTATAGCTGACATTCTGACCCACATTTCTATATTTTTTGTGCAGTTTCAAAATGGTGAATTTCCCACTTGAATCAAAAGAGTGAGCCTTCTTTACAATCCTATATATTCTTCGGTCATTATACTGTGGATCAAACATTTTTAGTTTTATATGACGTTACTATTACTATTTTATAGCATGTGTTGTTAAATATAATTATTTAAAATATTTTTGTTTTGATTTAATTTACTTATTTAAATAGACTTTTATTAAAAATATATACTACTAAAGATTTTTATGGGAATAAAGTAGTATGTTACCATAAATTGCAGGGAAGCAATTTTTTAGAGCATTTTAAAAACTAAATTCAAAATCATTTTGATAGATGTATACATTCAAATGCGCTAAGTGAACTCTCTTTGTATTATTACTCTATGGATGCAGTTGCAGACCCTTCCAGAGCAAAAGTCACTCATTCAGTGAGTTCCAACAACTGGTCGAGGAAAAAACTACACTTCGATTCGCTTCGATCTATTGGCTGAAATCTAGTTTTTTCCTCGACCAGTGGTTAGAACTTGTAGTTTACAAATATCAAAGACTTTAAATAGAACAAGTAATTCATTTAAAGTCTATGACAAATACACTTGCCACACCTTCCAAAATTTGAAATGAAAATTTGTTCGTCAGTATTTTTTTCTTTAGTTAGATGCCAAGCACTTTCCTTATGCATACGCTTTCAATTGTGCAGGTACTAGGTATATAATATGCAGTTATACGCGGGATAAGCTTAAAAGGTCCGAAAGGAATTTCACTCTAATAATTATGAAATTCAGTTATTTTACACATTCATATAAGGCACATTACGTGACATTATGTGACATTATGAGACATTATGTGACATTATGTGACATCATGTAACATTATGTGACATTGTGTTAAATTATGTAACAATATGTGACATTATGTAACATTATAGGCACATTAAGTACACATTATGTACACATATTTAACATTAATGAAAGTAAAAAATTTCTACGGATATACAAGGCAAAATATGCAGTAAATATACTCTCATAGATAAATTTATTTATTTATTGAGTAGTAGATGATCTTAGTTATATACGCATACAGGGTGGCGCCAAAATCAGTTAACCCAAATTCTAATAATTATTATTATTAAATAAAAAATTATTATCAAACTTTTATAAAAATACATAATACATAATTTACAACGAATCAATTTCATGTTCCAAGTAATATAATTCTACTCCAAATGTTCAAATTGGTGTCCAACAGCTTCTATACACCTTTCCTAAAGATGAGTATTAGAGAAAAAATTGATGTGCACAATTCAGGAGTAAAAAAATCAAATGCGCGTATAATTTCATTTTCAAGGCTTCGAGATCTTGTGGGTTTTGTTTCTAAACTTTTATTATTTTTAATAATTCCCCAGACGGAAAAGTCCATCGGCGTTAGGTCAGGTGACCTAGCAGGCCAATCGGTCGACCCTCTGCGGCAATCCATCGTTTCGGAAAAGTTTCATTCAGGAATTGTCTGACTCGATTGTGGAAGTGAGTGGGAGCTCCATCTTGTTGTCAAATCATATCGTCAAAGAGATAAGTGTTTTGGATGATTGGAATAACGTGCAATGTTAAGTATGAGTCCAATGTTACTGTATCCTCAAAAAAGAAAAAGGTCCAATTAGCCCCTGACTTCATACACCGCCCCAAACGATAACACCAGGGACGTTAAGTTCTTTACTTATAGTGAAATTTGGATTAGTGTCTGACCAATACACACAGTTGTGCCGATTATGTCCATTAGTTTTAAACTGCGCATCAACTGTCTAAAATCTGTTCCTCATTTTGAAACTTATTTAAAAAGACCTCACAAATTTCCACGCGCCTGTCGGGATAATCCTCATTTAGATGGTGGACCAGTCTTGGAACATATATAGCTTTTAGCTTTAACTGTTTCATTATTCTTTGCAGAGATCGTCTGGAAATCTCAAGTTCATTAGATGCCCTACGTACAGATTTCTTAGGGCTGTTGACATATGCTTCAGCAATTAACTGAAGATTTTCTTCATTTACAGAGCTGTTTGGCCGTCCACTCCTATGAGCATCAAAAACAGTCCCCGTTTCATCAAATTTGTTACGCAGCTTGTAGAATGCCTACTCTAGAAGGAGGTGGCGCTGCAGGAAATAATCATCCAAACTCTAGTAACATCAGCAGTTGATTCAGTATTATACAATGATTTTAAAAGCAATACCAGTTGCTGAATGGTATACTTGTGTCGAGATTGGGCCATTTTTTCTAAGTACCTACGTACATAATGTCGATACAATGAATGTATCAAGTAAAAATAAATTGGAAATTCCAAGAATTAAATTAATTCTTGAGATTTCTAAATATATGTTTAGAACACTGGAAGCTTCTGTAATTCTCTCTATCTATTGGCTTCCACTCTAATGTCTATAAATCATACTATAATAATTCTTGGAATTTGGGTTGACTGACTTTTGCGCCATCCTGTATTGTTACATTAATATGTGTATATAATGTCACTTATTATGTGTAAAATGCCTGAATTTCATTACTAATAGAGTGAATTTCATTTTGGACCATTTCAGCTGCTATATATATGTAGGTATATATAGCATTAAATTAATAATTGGTAGTATTAAAAAGTCGGGTCGATAAGTCGTGAAAAAACATAGACTGAAGTTTTAATTACTCACTTTTCGTAGTATTTAGTAGGTAACTTTAATTTATTCTGTGTTAATTACTCATATTACTAAAATAGAAATTAAATGCATGTTCATGTAGCTAATTAGAGCACGGAAAACACGAATATCACAAAATAAATGTATCTTTCGTTCTATTCTAATAGTTGTATTTCGAGTAAAAACAGAACGCCTTAAAAGAATAAAAAACATGTCCCCTGCCTAGTCTTAAGTGGTCAAATCAAGTTGGTCGAGTTGAAAGTCGGCCAATACGCCGTTGATTTATTTTTATATAGAAAAAAACCCCGACTTGCTTCGATCTAGACAATATAACCTCGGGCGCAGTTTGTTTCTAAATATACTCGACTTATAATTTCGATTTAGCCAAAAACCTAAGTCGCAGTTTTTCTCTCGGGTTGACCCAAAACTTGTTTCGATCTACTGGCTGTTGAAAATGAAACTATATTTTATCTTCTAAATTAATATATATATATATAATAGTCATTATATAGCCTTTTCATGATAAATTAGATATTTTAATATATATAGAACAAAAAATAATTTTGTTTAATATAATTAATAATTTTTGTTTAATTAAAGACTCGTGTATTTATGCTTATTGTTTGTATTTAAATTACCATAAAATTCTTAATAATTAACGGATTGGCATGATAGATTTACGATGCTTTAAATTACAAAAAAAAGATTTTTTAATAATATATTGAAATATTTTTGAAACTTGCACTAATCTAGAACAATCCAGGTGTTCCAAATTGAATCGAAAACACCTCAAAATAAATTTTGAAAACTTTCGGAACACCTGGAGGTGGGCTGGAGGTGTTCCGGATACAATTAACTTTTTACAGAGTAATTATGGTATTTTTCTAAATGATCACTTTAAAATTGTTGACGTTTTTATGTATGTTCTCTGAAAGAATAAGCCCTCCCTATCTTTATTTTTACTCTACCTAGTCCGTTTTGTTAAGTCTCTTATATTCTTTCGCTGCCAACATTTACAACATGTTCTTATTATATTTTATTATTTGGCAGCATAATTTCCTTCTCATTATTTATTCATAAGATTTATGCATGATTAATATATAAGTTCATGTCCGTTTTCTACTAAGTTTTACATGAAAATCTATCAAACTAATATCTTATTAGGATTGACTATGAAAAAAATGTCAGTTATTCCTAATAAGTTCCATAGGTACTAAGTTCTTTTACCAAGATTTATCAAGAAATCTTCAGAATCTAAGATCTTAGTAAGATTTTTAAAGTTTCGAAGTGACGGGTGATGATGCTACCAGATAATTATTTTAAATTGATGAAAAGTATAAACATATTTAATTGATTATTGATTTACACTCTCAGTCCGCAGTCTGAAACAAAATTTGTAGCTTCTTATATATACCATTCTTATAATCTGGCAATCTTTTTAGTGCATCAATTTCCAAACATATAATTTATTTTATAGCCTTATATATAAGTGAAGAAATAAGTATAACCTCTTTTAAACATGAATTTGATGGGTAAGAAAATATTCTAAATTTATATTTTTATTTTAGTAATTTATCTATAATCATAATGTCAAGAACAATATATTTTATATTATAATTTGTAGTTTTTCAACTAAAAGATTACTCTATAACAAAATAAGGAATACTTACTTACTCTGTGTTCTATGCTGCCATGGTTGAGGAAAATTAATCTCTTGATTATATTTAAACTTTGACATTTTTTGGGTAATGGAAATTGATATTCTATTTTGACTCTGCAAATGTTCTAGTTAATGAACTTTGTTCATGCTGTAGGTATATAATAATATGCTTGATTAATAAATATGGTAGTCAAAAAGTTTCTACGTTTCAAAATGTCAACTTTACCAAATTAACTCTACTGTATACAACTTCAATGTATACCTATCTTCGATGTTAACGTTTTGCTTCGGAAACATGTCTAATGGCTATACTCCTATTGTTTTTATTTCAATTCTTGAATACTCATGCATATGTCAGCCTATTGATTGTTTGCAGCCCTTTATGGCATAAAAATAATTAAAGCTATTGATAATTTCTTTAATATCGTAGTGTTTTGACTAACTTTACTAAAAAATATAAAATTGCCACATTATTCAATATCAGATCTTGATAGATTTATAAACGCGTTCAGAATTTATGAATAAATGAAATAATAAAATAATACACAAATTTATATTTAAAAAATAAAACTTCCCGCATCTAGTATACTACATCTAAATATATAACTATTATATAACAAATATAACTATACTGTTAAGTTTCATCTACGGTTCAACTAAAAATATTAATAGCGATATGAGATAGGTACATAGGTTTATGTCAGATTTGGGTTGATTTCAAGAGTTCTAACTATTCAAATATATGTTGGTAATACATGTATATTTAATATTTATAAATATTTGCCGTAGTAGAAATATATTTACACATTAAAATATACTCAATATATGTACAATATTAGCCAGAGATGTTTCTGTCAAATGATAAAAATCATGAACATCATATATCCTCAAGTTCAATTGACTTTCGATTGAACTACAAATTGCTTTTTTCTATGTGGATATACGTTGGAGTTGTATATACATGAATCAATTTGATAATCAAAAATACAGTTTTTAATCAAAAATAAATTATAATGTACTTTGATGGAGGAGAGTTTAGCACGTCTTGACTATCAAGACGGCGACAAATCGACTTTTGCCTCGTACCTACAAGGTGGCACTTGATGTTGAGTACTTTCCACTTGGAGTACCATAAGGGAGTGAGTAGCTCGGTATAGTAGATGCAGACATAGAGTAATACCAAAGAGAATTCACATGGTCAAACCAGCGTAAATATATGTTTATTTAAATATTAAAAGTTCGCCTTTTTATATTCCCATCAATGGCATGCAATAGTATTTTACGCTCTGAAACTGTATAAAAGATTGATTTCCAACTTGCAAATGTACATAATATAAAGTACTGATATGAAAAGCAAAAATATAGAAATGTGCACTTGAATGAGAACTACAATAATATGTAATTTATAGGATTATAGCTTAATAATAAATTATAGATTTTCGATAACGGCATATAACTAGTTTTGCCTACATTTAAGCCGTAGGAATACGAAATAAAGTGCCCGTACAATATAGCCTATGCATACCAAATATTACCAAATACCTATGCATATTTTTGTTGGAAAAACTAGTTATTTGCCGCTATCGAAACACTTTTTTACTATTTAAGCAATACTCTTATAAATTACAAATTATTATAGCTGACATTCTGACCCACATTTCTATATTTTTTGTGCAGTTTCAAAATGGTGAATTTCCCACTTGAATCAAAAGAGTGAGCCTTCTTTACAATCCTATATATTCTTCGGTCATTATACTGTGGATCAAACATTTTTAGTTTTATATGACGTTACTATTACTATTTTATAGCATGTGTTGTTAAATATAATTATTTAAAATATTTTTGTTTTGATTTAATTTACTTATTTAAATAGACTTTTATTAAAAATATATACTACTAAAGATTTTTATGGGAATAAAGTAGTATGTTACCATAAATTGCAGGGAAGCAATTTTTTAGAGCATTTTAAAAACTAAATTCAAAATCATTTTGATAGATGTATACATTCAAATGCGCTAAGTGAACTCTCTTTGTATTATTACTCTATGGATGCAGTTGCAGACCCTTCCAGAGCAAAAGTCACTCATTCAGTGAGTTCCAACAACTGGTCGAGGAAAAAACTACACTTCGATTCGCTTCGATCTATTGGCTGAAATCTAGTTTTTTCCTCGACCAGTGGTTAGAACTTGTAGTTTACAAATATCAAAGACTTTAAATAGAACAAGTAATTCATTTAAAGTCTATGACAAATACACTTGCCACACCTTCCAAAATTTGAAATGAAAATTTGTTCGTCAGTATTTTTTTCTTTAGTTAGATGCCAAGCACTTTCCTTATGCATACGCTTTCAATTGTGCAGGTACTAGGTATATAATATGCAGTTATACGCGGGATAAGCTTATATATATGGCAGCCGAAAAGGTCCGAAAGGAATTTCACTCTAATAATTATGAAATTCAGTTATTTTACACATTCATATAAGGCACATTATGTGAAATTGTGTAACATTATATTGCATTATGTTACAATATGTAACAGGTACACATTATGTAACAATATATGCACATTATATACACAATAATATGTAACATTATATGACAGTATGTAACATTATGTACACATTAATATGTGAATTTCGTTTTGGACCCTTTCATTGATATACATATATATTGCATTAAATTATTAATTGGTAGTATTAAAAAGTCGGGGAAAAAAACTTCGACTGAAGTTTTAAATACTCACTTTTCGTGTTTTGTAGTAACTTGAATTTAATCAATGTTAATTACTCGTATTACTAAAATAGAAATTAAATGCATGTTCATGTAGCTAAGAGCCCGGAGAACACGAATATCGCAAAATAAATATATCTTTCGTTTTAATAGTTGTATTTCGAGTAAAAACAGATCGCTTTAAAATAATTTTTAAAAACCATGTCCCCTGCCTAGTCTTAAGTGGTCAAATCAAGTGGTCGAGTTGAAAGTCGGCAATACGCCGTTGATTTATTTTTATATAGAAAAAACCTCGACTTGCTTCGATCTAGACAATATAACCTCGGGCGCAATTTGTTTCTAAATATACTCGACTTATTTCGATTTAGTCAAAAACCTAAGTCGCAGTTTTCTCTCGGGTTGACCTAAAACTTGTTTCGATCTACTAGCTGTTGAAAATGAAACTATATTTTATCTTCTAAATTAATATATATATATATAATAGTCATTATAGCCTTTTCATCAGTGAGATATTTTAGTATATAAAAAACAAAAAATAATTTTTTTAATTAAAGATTCGAAACAATACCTATAATATATATTAAATATAATGTAAAAGACTGGTGTATTTATGCTTATTGTTCGTATTTAAATTGCCATAAAATTCTTAATAATTAACAGATGTGCATGATAGCTTACAACCCAAGTATAAAATTAGAACGTTTTTCAGAAAATATTATACAAATAGATAAATGTAAATTTAACCACCAGAAATAGGACAAATAACTCAATTAGATTCCAATTTGGAGACAGACATACATTCCTATAATTTATAAATAGTGCATAATATTTACAGTACATATTTATAAATAGATTTTCAAATGGTTTTTATTGAACATTGTTTTTAAATATAGAAATATAGACACTAACAATAATCCATTAGCTGAGATGAATATAGTTGTGCAAATTTAAATTAATATTTTATACATAATTGCATGCGAGGTTGCAAGGAATTGATTGTTACGATAAATATAGGGTGATAACTAGTTTTCAATTCATTAAACTTTTAATACTACTGTATAAAAGTGAGTTATTTATTAAATTAGTGAGCTATTTATTAAATAAGTGAGTTTATTAAATAAGTGAGTTATTTATTAAATAAATGACTTATTTATTAAATAAGTGAGTTATTTATTAAATAAGTGAGTTATTTATTAAATAAGTGACTTATTTATTAAATAAGTGAGTTATTTATTAAATAAGTGAGTTA
>JAYRBW010149898.1:0-14405 GCA_036023295.1 Invenusta paracnida | reverse complement strand
TGTGTTGAAGGAGCGAGGCTAACTCGAGGTTGGTTGGTTTGTTCTTTGAATTCTTTGAATTCTTTCCGTAGGTCAGTTTCAATTTGTATCAATTGTTCCTCATTTACCTGTCGTGACCACTGAAAAACTCTGTAATACATTTATCCACACTGATCTACTATGTAATAATATTAAATGTAAAAATATTGACAATTGTACTAATCAGAATAATATATTATTATTATGGGTCATTTCGACCCTATTGGACGTCAGTGTGATTTTGACATTTTTGATTTTGCAATTCTGAACACATGACTGTTTTGATTTTTTTTTTAATTTTATGAATTTACATTGAAAGATAGAAAAAGTCATAAAATTTCAGAAGATTATTTAAAAAATAAAAAAGTTATGCAAGTTCAAAAATTGCTTTGGGTCGAATCGACCAAGGTTGGTGACTATGGGTTAAAAGAAACAAAATTGATGTTGTACATTGATTTTATGTATGACAGCTTGATTGGCAATTTTGTTGAGTTAAAGCAGTAAAAAAACCATAATTTATAAACAAATAAAATATATTTTCGAAGACATTTTGGTTAGTAGCTACTAACAATTATCAATCTAATAATAATGTTAATAATAACAAGGAAGTAAATGGCTTAAATACAAGCGAAGACAGCTAATTAAAGAAGGATTACATATAAAACTAATGCAAAAATAGTATTGCATAAGATAAGATTACATTAAGTAAAGAGGCCACACATTGCACGTGTGAAGCCTGAAGGCCGGCAAAAAGGTACACAACAGGGACTAACTTAAAGTATTCCCTGGTACACAACACATCATGAACGTGATAATATTCTGAATTTTAATTAAAAGTGTAAAATGCATTCCAGAATCAAAATAATCGTATCAGATCGTAGGTATTGGTTTCAAAAGTCTGAAAAAAAGGTGGAAAGCATATATTAATATGGATGCACTTTGTGCTACATACAGTGCTACCCTTTAAATGTCTTTATACTACCATTGTATATATTAATATGGATGCAGCAATATATTTAAGTAGTCGGGCACTACGCGCCCTCCAATTCAATATATTACTACCCTTTAAATGTCTTAATAAATAAAATTTACGTTAGAAGAGAAAAAGCTATCTTTAGAAGCAAGCTTTGAAAGATCAAAGAAACAATCAGGTCTAACTGGCAAATTAATATTAGAAAAAGCAGGACAACGACTATAAGGAAATTTATAGTAATATCAAGAGGAATTTTAGTCAAAAGGGAGATAGTGTCAATCGAATAAATCTATTCGAATAATTAAACTGAAGGTTTTTGAGCTTATCAAGAAGGATACTGCTTATATGTTTTAGGTGGGAATCCGATCGGAGAAAGTGCCCTTGGAAAGGTATATATAGCAAAGAAGCTAATCTTTGTGATAATTATTTGTAAGAGGGACAATTACAGAAAGCAATAATTGGACGAAGGGACAGTTTTCTTGGTGAATTTTTGGAAGCCCGTAGGTGTAAGCAAGAGAGGGAAGAAAAGATTTAAAAGAATAAATTAATGATGTTTAATCGGGATATTTAGACGCAAGAACTTTGAGGTTATGGTTAAACGACGATTGCATTTTAGGTTGAGGATTAATGGAGACTTCTTTGTAAGCATCACGATTATTTAATAAGTCAAGTATTTTAGAAGAATAAGTATTTTGGTCGAGAATGACGACTATTCCACCTTTATCGGCCGAAGGGATGTTAATATCTTTATTTCCACAAAGAGAATTGATGTCTAAACGATAACGTTTAGGAACATAGACTGAACAACGAAAGATTATAAAAATAGAGTCCAATTGAGAAGAGAGAAAATTATGTTGGAAACTTCCAGAATAGTGATTATAAAGTTTTGTAAGAAAAAGAGGAAAATGTTTTTTATTGACGGAAAGCGCAAAGTTAAAATCAAGTCCGAAGACTTCATATTCATATGGAGAAAGAGAATAAGAGGAAAGGTTAATAACATTATCAGTTAAGCAAAATTTAAACCATTTACTCTTATTAAAGAGATCAGTAAGCTTAGCAACGAAGTCGGATTTACATCTGTTAGTCTTAAAAATGAAGAGCTTCTTACAACGTTTTCAATACTATTCCAACTAAGGTAATCTTGAACTTGTACCTTATATGAAGTCTACTGGCTTTTCTGAATAGAAAGAAGTACAGGTCCTTTTGATATCCCTTATCTTATGCAATACTATTTTTTGTTTTGTCTTATGTAATCCTCCTTTATTAGTTAATTGTCTTTGCTTATATTTAAGTCATTTACTTCCTTATTATGATTATTATTACTAGATTGATAATGGTTAGTATTCACTAACCAAAACACATTTTATTTGTTTATAAATTGTGAGTTTTTACTTCTTTTTGAATAACACCTAAATTTGTGTTTTTACTACTTAGGTTATTTTTTAAGAACTTTTTCTTGTGACTTTTTCTTATGCTCTAAATAACATATATATAAGTATACTATGCAAATAATGAATTATATAAAATAATTAAGTTTTATTTACATTTTTTTACTATTTCAATAACTAATAATTTAATTAGTTAATAAAAAAAACATAAAAAGATATCCGTCTAATTTGCATATTTATATTTTTCGTAATACTGAGATAATGAAAACCTGTTTTCTTTTTTTCTTATTGAATGTATTTATTGGGTAGTTGAACCCTCTAAATTGGTGGATAGACACTAAAATATATATCAAGATATATTTGTCAATATATTTTTTCGTTAATGACGGATTTAAATACGTTTAAAAAATGCTCAAAGATTTCAGAGTGGCACTAATCTGGATTCCGAAACAATACAATTTTCTGACTTTGATGCAAAACATGTTTGGCGGAATCCAAAACAACCTTTTAGGTTCACTCTGCTAAAATATGTCAAATATTTCAAAGAGAGAATACCAATAGGATAATTTAAATATGTTACTGTAAAATATATATTTAATCACAGAAAAAAGTATTCTTTAAATATTTTTATTGAAAATATGAACTAACAACAACAAAATGATAAAAACAAACCATATTTCTTTTAAACAACTTGCCATAATTTATAAATGATTACTTTGGTAACTCTGTTCAAACATTATTTCAAAAACTTCAGTCATTCATTGGATATAAAACATTTTTCAGTAGCAGAAGGTGCCATTCATAACCGACAAAAATGAACAAAAAAGGATATAACTTTAAACATATATAACTTTTCCCCCAAATGCTATGAAGGAAGATTATACACAATATGTTAATCTACAAAAAATATTCTTTCCAACGGTACTAAACATGTTTAGATCTGCTTTAATTTTAGGTCGAACCCTTCTACTCTCACACTAATAGAGTTAGTAGGGTAAGTGGAGTGAACTGAGCCTTTTCCTACTTTTCTGCTTTTCATGTGACTAGAATATAAATATTTTGAAATCAATGAATATATAAAATCTTTCAAGTGATTAGCGTTTCCTTAACAAAACTATTGGTTAAGAGATAACTGAACTATATACTAAATCAATAATTCCACTGATTAAAATTTCGTTTTTTGGTAATGATCATAAATATAATAATGTCATGACACTGATTTTATTACATTGTGTTAGAAAGCTGGATTTAAAAAAAATACAAAATAAACGACAGTGATTTTAATTTAATGGTATGACTTATAATAATTCGTCCTTTTTTGATTTAGCGGATTATATTGTAAACATATTTTCAAACATTTTCCACTCCTTTAAGATTTTGAAAGGGTGAAATAAATATAAAATCATATAAAAATGCACATTTCTATCTTATCAGAAAAATCTTTTATATAAGAATAAACATTCACTTAGATGAATAACTTAAACGTGATTTAACTTTAAATAAATATTTTATTTCGTGGAAAACCCAAACACAGAATGTTGTTTATTTAATAATATTTGACCTATTATAACACCCTAAATCTATGTATGATCATCATATATGAAAAAAGGCAAACAACCATAATTCATTCTATCTGCTTTTAGAAATTATTCCTCAACACAAAACAGCATCTCAATTACAAAAAAATGTTGTAATATAATGGATTGTGCTACTCATGCAATCATTGTTTAATGATATAATTTAAGTAAAAAAAATAAAAAAAAATAGTTCACATGAAATATATAGTCATATAATCTTGCAATATCAATTAAATATCACGAATTAGTTGTCCATAAAATTTCACGGAATCTTTTACATAATTATTCCGGAATACTATTTGAAAGAATATGCTTTGTATTTATAGTATACTTATTTGAAACAACATTATTATTATTAAATGTATACCTATATATATTATGCTGTATAATGGAAAACTAATTTCTGTTTATTAGCGAAGTTAATAATACTAAAATCTGATTGGTTGTTGACTATGCTATTCTCTATATTGCTTTTTATAAATAAAGATGTAACTATTTGATATTTTTTATTGTGATATTTCTTCCATTAGGCAAGCAGCATGTATCAACAAAAAACTACGCACGTAATTTTTCACTGTTTGATTTTTATTGTCTTATATACGGATGTGATGGGAGTTAAAGTTGGTAAGAATTACTGCTTAATAAATTTCAAATTATTATTATTTACTATTAATAGGCATATACATCAAAACAGTGGGAGAGGCACAGCACGCAAAATGTAACACCTCGTAAACTTTACCAGTTGGTATGTTAAATGTGCACAATTCATAACAAAACACATACAAATTATTGAGAAGGAAAGTACAACATGTAAAATGTTCTAAAGCATGGACTTCTAAATATTATAGCAACATATACATTAATAGCTATTAAATATATGCGTGGAGTTAAATTATATATAGTCCACTCATGTATTTTATTTTGTTACGCATTATCACTTTTCTTTTTTAATTCCAGTGCTAATATCTTATTTTTATCCCTTATTAAAGGCACTTGAAACGTCATGATGAATTTCATTTTTTATGTATTCAAAAATGAGTTTTAACGCATAACCTCTTTTAAATAAAGTAAATTAATCATAAAACAAGAAAGTTAAATACTACCATATATATAAACAAAAATCATAAAATAGACTTAATAAGACTTAATAAGATATTTCGCTATACTGCTATTGACATTAAACAATCCAGCATTAAGATTGAGAGAGTTGTCTTTATGAAATTTAATAAAAGCAGCTTCAAGAACGCGCCTCACTTTTTGCTTACTACAATTATATAAGATAGAAGAAGAATTAAAATCAATAACATGATTAGAATTAGAGGAATGGACAGCAAGAGCGTTGTTAAAATAACACTTAACAATAGCATATTTGTGTTCTTTAATGCGGGTGGATAAGTCACGGCCACTCCACCAATGTAAAATTTATCATAATCTTTACAAGGAATTTTATTTGTTAATTGTAATTTTAACAACGCTCTTGCTGTCCATTTCTCTAATTTTAATCAGTTATTGATTTTAATTCTTCTTCTATCTTATATAATTGTAGTAATCAACAAGTTAGTTGCGTTCTTGAAGTCGCTTTTATTAATTTTCATAAAGACAACTCTCTCAATGTTAATGCTGGATTTTTTTAATGTCAATGGCAGTATAGCTAAATGTCTTATTAAGTCTATTTTATGATTTTTACTCACTCCTTGTTTATTTATTAGTTTTATTATGTAACTTTGACGCTCATCTCTCTGTATATAAACTTTTATTGCTGCTTTTTATATTTTCTGACTATGATTATGATGTGAAGATACATCGAAAGAACTTCAATTTTTCAAATGAATTTGTTTTAATTATTTCAAAAATTTTTACGTGATTTTTACTTTATATAATCGTATATTCAAATACATCTATTATAAGAGTATATAATACTTAATCTTAATATGTTAGAATAAAAAGATTTAGTTTGACAGAGATATATATTTTACAAATTTAAAGCAGACTGAATTTATATATTGCATATAAAAACTCTCCATATATTAACTATAGACTTTCTTAACCAAATCTAGGCGTTTATTTAATTAAACACTGTTTTAAAACAAGGCAGAATATTTCCCGACAGTTTGAACGTCCATATTTTATTCTGCGAGTTGTACCAATGTTCCGAGCCTGTTTTGAAAATCGGCTTCCGTCAACATTGGGTGTACCTCCAATAGTTCGCTGAGCAGGAACTCCATTTAATTATCAATAAAGCAGTTCCTCTTTTGATCCCCAATATGTTTGCAGTTTCCATATTGTCGTTTCCGTTTTGATGGGCCACTATAACTCTCTCTTTATCACGAACAGATATTTTTGCGCGTGGCATACTTCTAAAAATAAAAAATAAACGAAATAGTAATGTAAGGTAACAGTTAGGTATAACTATAACCTAACCCTAACAAAAAAACAGCATCATCGACTCCTACAAGCTGGTGCAGAAAAACCAAAACGGCGTCTCACCTATACCGAAGAACAACAGAAAGGCTGATTCGATAAGCTCCTCAACAACGATATAGATGCATATCAATATGGGGGGGGGCGGTGGTAGCTGGCGTGCTGAAACAAGGTGTTAAGAATCGATGAAACTTGTATTTGGCATTTTTATGGTTTTATTTTATATATATATATATATATGTAGTATATCGAGCTGGAACCTTCCACATTACAATTTAATTTACCACAAATCTTGAATTTCGCGAATTTCTAAACCAGTTTTATTTTATACAGATTTTATTTTGAAATACGTTTGTAGTATCTTCATAAAATACCTAATTTTAATAAAAATATTTATGCCAAAGGCAACTTTTGATTTTTAAGCATGTCATATTATGCGAAACGCACTTATGCGAAACAAATTTATGACATTACCTGATGTAATTAAAAATGTCCATAGCATATCTGAAATAAACTTTTAAATAATTTCCAGAAAAACTACTGTTTCTGTATTTTTGTATGAAAAAGAAAAAGTCACAAAAAATAGATAATATTATGTAATACGAATTAATATATTATACAAGATATTTTAACACATTAGAATTTAATGGACACTATAACCACAAAGGAATTATAACTTTAAAGCGTAACAAAAAATTTTTCTGGATGTATTTAAGTAAACATTTAAGATGTATTTTATAAAGTTGAGATTTAGAAAATATATGGGTAATATTTACACTTACATAATATACATTTAAACGTCAATTGCTTATTAAATTTAAAACAACTGCACAGGTATTAATAATTAATTTTAGAAAAGAATTATGTATGTATGTATGAAGGTACAAAATTAAAAAATAGTTGTCCCTGGTATTTATGTAGACAATTTATGTGTGTTATAAAGTTAGGATTTATAAAAAATGGATAATATACATATATATATATGGTGTAT
Source organism: Invenusta paracnida (assembly GCA_036023295.1). NCBI lineage: Eukaryota > Metazoa > Platyhelminthes > Proseriata > Coelogynoporidae > Invenusta > Invenusta paracnida. Next base: position 7,037 of record JAYRBW010149898.1, on the reverse strand, counting down.
ATATTTAGGCCCATAATTCTGGCCTACAATAGATAAATATTTTATGAAATGTTAGCTTTTCAACATATTTAATTGTATATGGGCATATACACACAGGGGTCATTGCGAGGTGTTGCGTAATATATAATGGGACGTTATAGTTACATGGAATGTTGTCTATACCATGTAAACAGCATGCTATAGGTATATCATGATACGGCCTATATATTATATTGAATTTAAATTATTTAGCCTATTAGTTTGGAGTTGTTATCTATGAAGACTACTTTTTTTAATAATTGCGCAATCAAAACTATTTATCAAATTTCGCTATAAAATACAAGGAAAATACACGTAATTATTGTGTGAATAAATAAATCGACCAATTAAAGTAACCAAATCAGTGTGATATTTGACATGAAAATGTCTAGGTTATAAAAGTATATAAAGAGGACCAGAAAATATATATTGGTATTTATTGCAAGAAATGAACAGCTTAAGCTCTGAATATGCCTGTTTTACAGTTTTATACGCTCAGTTTTTATACGCAAATAGAGTAGAATTCGCATACATATACATATCAACAATTCATCTATATCAGAATAAATTTAATTCACCAACAAAAAATCTTATACCTTATATAGAAGTCTCTTTGCATATATCGACAATTGTCTATTTCAATACTAATTTTCATAACATACAGTAATAAATTCGCTTATATCGGCAGTTTTCTCTTAAAATGATGTTATACACTGCGTGTACTCAATTCTCTGTCAATCATGTGAGGTATTTAACCCCCTAGTATGTATTGTACATTGTGTGTATGGTATATGCATATGACTTACTTGTATGTTCAATATTGTTACTGATTAAATGACGCAATAAATTCAATAATAGATCCAAAGCTTCTCTGTATGTAAGTAGACAGTATTTATAACAGGTTAACAGTAGAAAAATATCTTATGTACATAATAACTTTCAAGTCTGAGTACATCGCTTTATACATAAAATAAAAATTTGTGCGCTTTATAAGCTTTCATTGTGGCGTCTAATATACGGTTCATCAATATAGTATAATATGTTAAAATTTATTGATATATTTAAAAATGCTAATTCTTTTATATCGACAGTTCATTTACATCCACATTTTTTATATATCCTTTGAAGTGTCGATATATGCTAATTTTACTATAATTATTCAACTCAAAGAGAGATCATGTTACGTAATATTAAATGGTTGGAACGATAAATACTCCTAAGATGATTTGGAGGATTTTACACGCGAGTAAAAAAAATAAAGCTGCCAAACTATTTTTCTCTCCCGCATCGCTACGTATAATAGGTATACTTATTGCGAATATAATAATTACGCGTTCGTGTTTATAAAGGGTATTTATCTCCTCATTATACTTTCACACTCAAGGTATATGATATAATTATTACGCAAATAATTAAAGCGAGATCAAGTTACGCAATATGAAATGGTTGGAACGATAATTACTCTTAGGATAATTTCTAGAAGGCCTAGGAGAGTATTTCAAATCCAAATTAAAAAAAAAAAAAAAAAATACAATCAAGCAAATTACAAAACATCAAACCAGAATTGATAACTCCAAAAAATCACAAAAACTTAAGTTCACCAATAATCAATTCGACTCACAAAATAAATTCATACAAACAAACAAACAAACAAACAAACAAACAAACAAACAAACAAACAAACAAACAAACAAACAAACAAACAAACAAAAAAAAAACAAACAAACAAATCAATCAATTATATCAAACAAATATCTAGCATCCCACGGACGAACAGTAGCATAAATCAATATAACTTTCCACTTAACATACATCAATAAACGTATAAATGTTATGTATATGGGAACAGTAGCAGTTTTATTAGATGATGATTACTTTGACGATTAAAAAATTATACAAATAATTAATCAAAAATACCTTCACACACGATATATCTTTTTATTGATTTTTTAAACTGAAATGACAAAAGAAGTAGCAATTGGTAATTTGGAATGCACACAAATAAATACATATTAATAATTATACATATAATATATGTACATCACTTCTAATAATTATATATTATCTTTGTGTCTAATTTCAGGAATAGTGACTGATCGCAATACCGTAAACATGAGTTATGTTGATGGTATTGTTACGTCGTTGGAAAATTGGTACAATATGAAGTTCAATGTTTCTTTACACTCTGTAACAGACAGTGTTGAAGGAGTGAATTCAGGTTCTTTTGATTATTTTTCTATCTTATAGTTATCTAATAGTTATTCAAACCTTACTATGTAGTCCAAGTTAGCTTATATATCTACTACATCTATTTTTGGAGAAATGTATGTGTAATATATGAAATCCGTAACTATTATATATAGTTAAAAAGTTATCTGCACAAATTATGGATTTTTATTTCATCTAAATTTATCTGAAATAAATTTACATACTACAATTTTTCTAATAAGCGTCTCGGGACATTTATTTGTTTAGTGAATATTTTAGGGGCCGCTTGTTATTAGATTGGTGTCAGAGCATTTAGTAAAAAATTAAAAATTTACGATTTGAAATTTAGAAAATCCTAAATAACTATATGAATTAAGTTTTAATTTCGATAATTGCAATATGTAGGTACAAACCTAACTAGATTGCAATGAATTCGCAAGAGGCGTTTATTGGAAAGTCAGATTTCATTGCGGAAATTTCGGTAAATTGGTTATGCTAGAATGTTTAAAATCTAAATAAAATATTATGTTCTTCCTTCACATCTATTCTACAGTTATATATATTGTTAAAATTAATAATTTATATCCGAGGTATCTATATGTGACGCTTAATGTTCCCATAAATATTTTATAATGATCATTATCACTATATAAATTACTTAGGTTAACTATTTCAATAATCAAAAATGTCCTTTACTCACTAGTAATAGTTAGTTGTCAAGTTTTACTGCAGCTGAAATCATTAATTTAATCGTATGTCTGTTGTATCTTTTCATATGACAAATCTATAATTACTTCTCTGCCCAGTCGAATTCAAATATATATATATACGTATATACAGTGTGTTCATCATCGGACTTGTGGATGTTGGTGGTATTCGGGGATACTCGCTTTATCAACCAACTTGGCCAGCTCAGTGAATCAATTCATTTGCCAATGATCGCCGTCCCAGACACCCATCCTTCTGATGACATCATACCGAAAGGTATAAATACTATGAGCTACAGATTATATTATACAGTAGTAATTAGTAGAAATTAAAAAAAATATGGACCCTTTTGCTACTTAATTTACAACTATTTATTTAGTTTTACTTATCATATGTAGTTTACATGCATTAAATTTGCCTATCAGATCAACCAGTTTGTTTAACTGTTTCGTAATTAAAACCACAGCTTTCTTTATTAAATGAATTGTACATAATTGTGTACATATGTAGCTCGTAATCTTAAATATTTTGTTCTTTGTTTCTTATTTTATAGTATTTAAATGTGATTTTCCCCCTTTACTACAACTTTTACCAACTGAATTAAGTTAACCGTCCATTTCAATGGTAAATATAAACGGATTACAGTATGGCAAAAACGAGGGAGAATAAAACTTCTAAAAACTCTGAATAACTAATTTTTTGACTGGTCGAAACCACCTGAATGACACTCAACTGAGTTTATATTGAACATGTAGTAATCTAAAATACTGACACATGTATTCATATATACATTCATTGCACTAATTTCAACTGAGTTATGTCAGCGTTATATATAGTGTCTACCTTTGCCATCGTGAATTTTAACCACTTAATAAACAAAACCAATCGAACTGATTAGCAATTATTATAACCAACTTATGTTTTAAAATTAAATACAAATTAATTATTCAAAACTTCACGGAAAAAATATAATGTTTCAATTACAATTTAATCAGATATGTCAAACTTTCAGATTATAGAAAATAAACCCTGTTTAAATATGCATCGCTGGTAAGTATACTTGATGTGTTTTATTATAAAGGAGCTTCTTTATAAATATACACAATAGGTATAAAGAACACCACGGGATTTGTCGAATATAAAATATTCATTAGTTTATAATAGTTTAGACTGGGCAGTAGATCAGTTAATTTATAGTAAAGCATGAAAGTAGTCCAAGTTTGCATATATTTTTATTTGATCAAAGCATCTGTATTGATAAAAAAATCTATTTATTATTTTATTCAAACAGAGATAAATCAATTAATTTTAAACTGTCAATTTTTATGAATATTTTAATAAAAACAGAAATAAATCATGTTACTAATATGCTTGTAATATGAGTGGCGAATATGTCTTCAATATATTATAGAATATTTCATCGGCTATTAACAATGAGTTCGAAGTACAAAAATGTAAAAAATCAACAAGACAAATAAAAATCTTGAATGATCTGTTAGTTAAGCTATCGGTTAATTAATGAATTGCATTAGTTACAGCAAAAAAAGATTAATTAATCGGTTTATTTGAAAGATGAGAATGCTTATTTATGCATGAAACTTTTATTTAGAAGTTAAATCTCCTCAACAAAGTTGTGCGAAGCAAAGTAAAGCAAAGTATTATGCGCTATTACAAGGAATAATAGAATATAAAGATTAGAAAGTAAATAGAATAAGATTAGGTGACAATATGCTGAAGGGCAGCAATCATCATTTCTTTATTCGTGTCGGCCTAGATGTATCCAGTGCTTTAAATACGGTCTTTATCTTGTTCTATTTCCGACTTTTTCTTTCATTACTTTCATTCAACATTCATTCAACATTCATTCCCTCTCCTTCAAGTCATCAATCCATTTGTCTCATTGGCCTGCATTAAAAAGGGGATTTCTATTTAATTAAATACAACAAAAATAAGTGGTTAATATCTTTAAAAAAATCAAATCCGATTGATGTGTTCCCATCTGTTGCTTCTCTTTTATAACTTTACTCTTTGTATGCTAATTTACTTTGTATACAAATGTTAAATAGTTTTATCTTCAACATTTTAGCTTACTTCCGATATCTTTAAAAGAATCGCCTTAATTAATTCTAAATTAACCGATACTATTTCAGACTTTTTAATTAATTTCTTATGTTGATAAGTACGTTATAACTACCTTTTCATAACATTAAAATATCATTTGAAATGCTCCGCTATATAAAAAAATAATACTATACGATATAAAGGTTCATTAATTTTTATTGGCTTTATGAAATGTTAAGAGACTGACGCTGTCCTTAATATAATTCCAAAATTTATAAATGAAAAGATCAAATTCTTTAAGTATTACCACAAATTATACTAAAAGTAACTTAATATTCTTTATTATTAACATTTAAGTATATCATATTTTTGTAAACTTGTTTAAGTTTTAGTAATTGATAATTACTTATCCTTTACTACTAAATATATTATTATTAATTTTTGAAAGAATATTAATGTGATATTTTAATTCAAAAGGAAGGATTTATATAATTTTATTTACATACCGCTATTAAAAAACAAACAATACTTTACCTTTATAACATGATCAGTTGAGAAATCACTAATATTCACATAAAATATGTTTCAAATGTGGAAATCTCTGTACATAGTAACCTATGAAGAAGGCCAATTACGATGTCTAAAATTAACTTTAGTATCTTAAATTTCTTTGTTTGCAAAATCAACATTGATGTTGTTTTTATATATTGTATAATTTTATTTTGAAATTTCTTCATTTTCCATTCACTTTAGGTATTGGTTTATTCTTGACTATAGTGTTTATTGAGTTTTTTCTAGGAAGATTTATTCTTGTTTTTTCCAGTTATATAGAATTCCTTCTCCTTTGTCTTTTGTGTCTCATAGTTTGTTGGTTTTCCTGTTATATAGTTACACTTTCTTTTCTTGTATATTTTCTTTTTTTGATTTGTCACTTTTCTTTCTGTCTGGTGAGCGGTTATGGCCTGATTGTTCCAATCAATTATTATTAAATTTTATAGAATTCACGACGATTCAAAGAATCAAAAAGCTTGATATATTGGAAGCACTGTATACACTGGCTATGAAATCACATACGAAAAACACCATTCTGCTCTATGATAATAACAGTAAGTTTTCCTGTTTTATTATTTAAAACAAAAAATTGTGATTATATATGTACAGAATAAAACAACTACCTAAGGTATCGATACCTATGTAATGGAAGGTGTAGATTTCGATTACGGTATCTTTCAATATATAAGATTACTCTTAATTGATTTATTGAAATGTGTGTAGGCATCCAAATACTGCTGATCCGTCATCTAGCAAATTAAAAATTGGTGCGTGTCATTCAAATTTATGTGACTCCATCTCAACCATAGAAATAGGAATGAATGGAAGTGAAACAGCAAGCCAAAATAAAGTGCAACTTCGTTGACGGAGTAAAACTAGAGATCCAATTGTACTGGGTGTTTGCACACGGAATTTCGATGAATCATCACTATCTAACTCTCATTTCTATGGTCTCAACCGTAAGTAATTAATAATAGTCTGACACATAAATGGCGAAATTTTTAAATTATCACCAGTCTGGCGTATTTTTATCTAAAATGAGTACAGTTAAATAATAAATAATAATTAAATTTTGCGCGCCTCCGCAAAGGCAACGGCACTGACTATAGTGGCATTCATTACCAATTAACTGATTTTTCACAATTAGAGTTTGACAGTTAATATGTACATATTAGGCTAGAAAAATATCTGAAATTAGGATAATATCATAGAGTTAGTAATTATACCAGAGCTTCGACTCTTATTGATTCTAGCTGTTTGCAGTTTAATACTACTATTCAGCTACTTAAAACCTTTACAAAATATTGTTTTAATACTTGATTGCCGTTAAGCAACTTATATAGATGCTTCCAAATAGTAATTAGTGTCCTGGAGGTAGAGTTGGTGTATACCTTTTTAGGTCAGTTAGGTGGTTTTTTTTGGAGGTTCTGATGCCTGTTTTGGTTTTATATCTCTCACTCCCTCTTCCCTCTCTCCTTTTATACAGTGTG
>JAYRBW010149887.1:0-14406 GCA_036023295.1 Invenusta paracnida | reverse complement strand
GTGGGTCCATACATATTGTACATATCTTAGGTGGGTCCATACATATTGTACATATCTTAGGTGGGTCCATACATATTGTACATATCTTAGGTGGGTCCATACATATTGTACATATCTTAGGTGGGTCCATACATATTCTAGGTAGGTCCATACATATTGTACATATTCTAGGTGGGTCCATACATATAACTGCAAAATACCTTATAAAATTGATAAATTTATCATTATTATTGCGCGCTCTTAAAAATATTCTTATTCGACTCTAATCGATTACATTGCCTCATTTTTAGATTTTAACTGGACACTGAAGCCCACTAAAATATAGTATTACTATGTACCTATAATATAACATAATATAACAATATGTATACATATATCCATGTTGCAAATAGAAATTTGACTTAAAGGCAGACACAATGTAAGTGTATACTTTATTGAATGGGTGTAAATACTGAGATTATATCACTATTTTTAATGAAATCATCCTTTGCTTTATTTAAATGTTAATTCTTCGGTTTCTTTATTAGTTTAATTGTACCTTATCATTTGAAAGTATAATTTGAAAGAAGTACAACCTAAATACTTCTTTCTAAATTATATTAGTTCTATAAAATAACATTAAATTGCATACAGCATGTATCCACTGTATGATATGGTGAATACATAGTATAAGTTGGAAATATATTGTTTAGTTCTATAATCTACAGTTGACTACATATATAATGTTTTAGTCAAATGTTTTAGTTTTTTTATAACAAATATGTTTTACTTTTGAATTTGTATGTTTTATTAGCATTAATAGCACGTTGATATTCACATCTATAGGTACTTACCAAATAAATATTAATTAAACTATATGATGGTATCGAAATGTTTTTAGAATCGATTTTTTTGTAAATTTACAATGTTTATTTATAATGTGGCATGTCTTTTGAAACTTGTTGGCTAAAAACCTAATCTGTCAGTTTTTCTCTATTGGAAAATGTTCCTGGCGGTTACTCATACTTTTAATATATAGTTTGGAGTATTACGTCCGATAGTCTCTATAAATAATTATAGTTTTACATTTTTAAATGATGATGAAAACAAATCTGCGTAGAAAAAGCATGAAATAATTATAATCGACCTTTCCAGTTGGTGAATAGTTCCCGAAAGTGGGGTCGTGAAAAAGAGGATCTGCTACTTCGTGCGAGAGAGCGCGAGAATGACATCCCATCGGTATGTCTTGAGCATGCCCCAGTGACGCTTGTGACTATTGGTGTTAGCTGTTATATAATCACTCCATATTTAACAAACTATGTAGAAATTCACTCGTTGAGGAAATGTATTATTATACCCAGATGGATCCAAATACCAATAATTAATCTATGATATTTACACAAACAAGTGTAAGATTAAGAAAACTATTCCCTTATAAGCATCAATTAATTTCAAGAAAGATATTTAGAACGTTTTAAAAACATATAGCTTTGTAATTTTTTAAATTATGTTAAACTTCATAATTTATTTATTTCTAAATTTTAATCATAACTAGTGCAATGAATTCTTTAAATTGTTTCCTAAATATCACATTTGGTGTTAGTGTCCATCTGATTTATGTTGTTTATTATGCACTACCCGATACTATATTAATGTCAGTGTTGTTACAGAAAATATACAGTTATTGAATAAAGCTGTATGTGAATATAATAATTTTAAAATGGAAAAATGAAAATAGGGATAAAGGCAATCAATTGTATTTTATATTAAATAATAAAGTTATATAATATTAGCTGAATATGTAAACACTGTTTTACTAATGCCTAACCAATATTAAAGTTCTGAGAATCAAATTAAATGGTAAGCTATATGTATATATAAATCTTGAACATCTTGAAAAATCTCTAAACAAAGCTAAAAAATCTCGTTAATATCAACTTTAATAATGCTTCGTCACAGAGATATATTTTAAATTAGGGACTTGCCTGTGACAAATATGAGTAAATAAGAATAATAAACTTTTAAAATGCTGCATGACAAAATTGTAACTAAGTATTCTTTGATTTTTTGTCAACAACACTGACAACACTATCACCGATTCTATACTAATTATTATTAGTTTATTCACTAGAGATTGTAGTATAAAACTAGTTATATGCAGCTGGCCTTCTTACTGTGTGTCACTAACGCGCATGTACCCATTCTACTATCCGACGCTGACCCCAGGTGGCACGTCAGAGACACGCCGAACAGCGCCGCCAACGAGAGAAGCAACGTGCTCTCCGAGAAGGTGGGAAAGAAGGAGGAAGAGGAGGGGTACTCTCTAGCGAGACAGAGGCGGTGGGCGGGAGAGGTAGGGGCGGATCCGTGCCCCCTCTGCACAGGCATCACCAACACCGTCACCAACATCAACATCAGCGTCATGAGGGTGGGTCCCGGGCCACAAGCCTCGATCTCAATAACTACATAATTCCAATGGTCCCTCTAAGTTATCGACAGTTCACTCCGCTATCAAGGAAATGAATTCAAGTTGGACGAAGATGAAGCTATGTGTATATAAGAGCTACAGTATACTCCCCACTTTGTAAGCGAACAATGGCGGTGCGACTACAAATTGTAATCTCTAATGGCTTCTCTTGTTGGACTGCGCTGTTCGGTGATCTCTTCGCTGCAACTGCTTCCCTTCACATGCTCACCACTGCACAGCTGTCCTTAAAAGCTTTTTTCATAATATTCTCCATAATATTTAATGCTCATTACATATATATATATCTTTAGTCGCATCTATATTGCTTGCTTTTAGGCAGTTAACTTTTTAAGTATACTTTATTACATCCAATATGTTTTTTTATGGGTCGCATATTCTGATGTAACTGTTTAAATATTAATTTATGAAAAATATTTGACATAAATCTAATTTGAAGCGATTAATTTTATTTTAAAATGAGCATAAATTAACCGTAAATATCGATACACTAGTATTTTTTTATATCTATTAAAGTTCTCCATTTATGTAATTTCATCATAACTAAAAAATGTGTTAACTATTATTGTTGTAAATCTGGTTTTGTTTTTTATGCTCTTGTATATTTAACTTTAGTAATATAGCAGTATATAAATAAATACCTACAAATTTGTGATATATAGTTTACAAATTTATTCTGTTTAAATGCTCTTATCTAATCCTAACATTATTTAGATAGCAGTTTTATTGTTTTTATCATATAGTTATCTTTATTTAACTTTCACTACTTACCTTTAAATTGTATGCCTTGATATATGTCGGTAAACTTTTAATAACATGTTCGTGTTTGTTTCCTTATTTTCTAATCATTATTTCATTTCAACTATAAATGTAGCATTTAATCTAAGAACTTTGCTATTAAATATTCCACTACTTAATACAATTTAGACACCATTCATCGTTAAAAAAATATTATTTCATTTTGAAGTACAACGAACATATTTTTACATTATGTTTTATTATATTGATGTATTTCACATCATTTTATAGTACTTAAATATTTTTAATTGTTTCTATTTATAAATATGATGAAAATTTAGCTTTTATGCAATAAAAATAAAATATACGTTATATACTATTAATATTATATCAATAGTATTATTTTTAGGTTATTAAATAATTTCTATATTGTCCTCTTGCAGCCTCTAAATCCCCTACAACGAGTAAAAGAGTCAGCTGGCTACGATGGAGTCCGGAGTTACCCCAACCATCGACACCACCATCACCACCCACGAAAACTTGTTGATCGTTATTAAACGAGTTAAGTAAAAAACACATCTCTACACTTCCAGACTTTAAAAGGGAATGAACCTTTGAGGGTAAATAAAACTGCTTTCAACTTACATCATAACTTTTTACAATAGATACTGCGGTGTTAATTTACATTCATAAAATCTTGCATCTGAATATTTAAAGCACACATTTATTTTCTACTAATTTATCTTTAAATTAAAATTTAAGAAAATAGTTACTTTCCTAATGGAAATAATATTCATGAGATTTCATCAGCATCAGTTGATTGTTTTAGATGTGACAACAGTATCTGTGTTATTATCACTTTCATCAAAATTTCTGTTTGATAAAGATACATCTAATTTTCTAAACCATGTTGCAATATATTCGCTGGTAATATATGTATATGCTTTACATTGTTTATAGGATTATCATATAATATAAAATAATATATACCTACCTATATCTTTATATGTATTATGAAGTTAAAAACTGTAATGGGGACACATGAAAATATATTTTTAATAACACTGCATAACACATATACATAGATAGTACACTGAAGAATCCATTAGTATAACATACATCAGCCATTCATCCATTCTGATAAAATTTGTTTATTAAAAGTCATTTGTTAATTATTTGCATGCTTTATTTTAAAAATCTTACTTTGGAAGCAAATAATTATATGCTTATAATACACCTGTTATTGTTAACTCGTACTTGCCTATTATATGTATGTATTACTTTTACCATTTAATGCTAATCATGCCATTTTAAATACCCCTTATTTATTTCCTATTTCTGTACATAATCTACATACTTTTAATATTTTGAAATATTTCTTTGCAGATTTAACATTGTCTTTATTTTGTAATTACAATATATTCTTTTACTATTGAATATTAAAGAATTTATACGTTAAAGGGATTGGTTTTACTAATACATAGTCATACAGAATGTCTGCGCATTATATATTCCTATTTTCCAGGGTTTTTTAAATCGAGACAAATGGTGAAAAAGCATTTTTAAACGGAATTTTGAACGGATATTTCAGCATATTTAGATAAAGAAGTATTGAGATATAATTAGGTATTTTAGAGATACGCTCTAATGCAAAGAAAATTATACCTACTAATACTAGAATGATATACAAATACATAAAAGCTATAAAAATCATTTCATTCATGAAGCATTTATGTGAAACAAATGATACAAAGTAATATATACATAAAAACCGAACCAATGGAACAGTTGAATGCTAATCTAAAATTAAGCAAATAATATTAAGTTATAATCTTATTATAAATACCTGTAGAATGGCAGAGTGTGTCCATAAAGAACACATATTCCATATATAGTCCAAATTCTAGTACAGATATACACAATTCAATTGGAACTAAAATTAACTATTGGTGATGTGAATAATAGAAGTAAAACATTACAATCGTTTGAAACTGCATGCATGAAACTGAATTAAGTTTAATCAATTATATATTTTCGAAGAGCAGCCATTTGTTTCACAATCAAGTTGTTTTCATGTCGGAATTAGCCTTCAAACATCATCTTTTCACATGCCGCATGCAATTTATGTCAAATTCCGCTTTGGCCTTTCGTATACAGGGACTACTATTTGTTCTTATACTTTCAATAGACACATTTTCAATCCGATCTGCAGACTGTGCGGTTACTCTAAATCGGCCCGATACATCTTCCTTGCCAAACGTACTGATCTAAACAATTCGGGAGTCAGTATAGAATATTCAATAGATTTCCAGCAAACTTGACCACGTCGTAGAAATAAGACTATAATTTCTTCGAGATATCAGAGAACCTCATCGTTATAACAACGAAACAACCTTTCACACGCACATTTTCATGAGATAAGATAAGCACTGTTTAAATTGCAAACCACAGCGTTCTGTAATCATCCTTGCTTGTAAAGGAGATCAACGTAGTCTATTCAGGCGACATTTATTTCTAGTATCAAAGGCATCAATGTCTTTTTTAATATCACCGTCTCAAAGCAATGATAAAAATTACAATTTTACTCTATCGGCACATTATGTAGAGTTACGTTTGCATTCAACGAATATTTAAACATCTTCTTAAAACATTTAGTAGCAACAAATGATTCTTTTTGAAACTGATTGGTGACAGCCTCGACGAATTTTGAACAAAATCATATATAACATCATTCCAGAAAATTGCCTTTTTTAACTACTTTTCTTTTCATCACATAGGTACATATTGTTTAAGGTATTCTTCGCAGCAAAGCCAACTTCAAGCTTTTTATCACAGAAATCAATTGCAAACACATTTTTGACCTCTTCCAAAATCTAATGATTTTACAAACCGACTTGACAAAGAAATAAATAACACTTTCAAACAAATTCCCTTAAAAGTAGGAATAATGGAACAACTGTTTAAAATCTACACAGAAATGGTTCCAAAAGCAACGACACCAATTGAAAAAAACCTGCTTGGCGAGGAATAACTCATCAGCAAGAAACTCCTTTACATTGCCAAAGACTTGGCTGGATATACGGGCAGTTTCAACGGTTTTTTAAATATGGCAACAAAAAATTCACTAGAGTTATATTTTCAAATCAATCACTATAAATAAATTAAATTATATAAAAATACAAGCATAATAATATTAAACTACGAGTAGTTATTGAAATTTTAGCACTTTAAAAATTGCTTGTTTTATGTTTATTACAATTTCCCGGTTATTTTCACACTTTAAGGTGTTCCAAGTTTTTCTCTAATTTCCCGGACATAATCACCCTGATTATATACGTAGGTACAATTAAATTATTCGTAACACATAATTATGTATACTTAATAGTATAATTAGTATATTAAAATAATTATCTATATGCTGCAAGCATATATTTAGCTGATTAATTTAAAAACAAACAAAATCTCAAATATAACTTGAATAGCTAATTATAAAGGCTTATCGGGAATCAAATACGTGACATACTTATTTTTTATGGTTACGGGATTCCGACTTTTGGAATGAACGTTTCCTAAAATGCAACATCGAAAACGTTTCCATTTTTCGAAAACACTCAGTATATTATTTTAAAAACAAAGCTGGTACGACAGAAAAACGTTTTTTATTCATAAACAGGTATAATATATTATGATGCCAACTTGTTAGGTACCTACCTATGGCTTCCTTCAGATATTAATACCATGGTAGATTTCCAATATTTCATCATCTGATAATCGAATACTGAGCTTTATTAATCCTAATAAACAATGCAAATTAGCGATAATTTTGCCTACTTGTTATAGCTACCTATTTACCAGAGGCGGATTTAAGGGGGAAGCACGGGGACGCGTGCGTGCCCCCTCCCGTTTCTAAATTTTATTAAATTAAACTCTACAAGTTATATTTTGTTTCTATAATTTTTCAGCCCCAAAGTTTAAATAAGTTTTCTGACGAACTAAAAAAGGGACCCAAAATGTTTTTTTAAACAACTTTCCACGCCCCCCACTCTCAAATCCTGGATCCGCCTAAGTTTTACTTTTTAAAATCACATGATAAATCTGATCAACCTGTGAATGATTCTTGTTGAATAATTTATTTGTGTAATATTTTTTAAAAGCGCACGTACGTTTTAGTTGTACGCTTTGAGGTGACACACCCTAGTGTACGCACTTTGTGCATGGCCAATAACACATGATATGGCCCACTGAAATACTAAACTACGCATTTTCAAAGATGAGTTGGCAGTCTTGTTAAATTTTGGGATCAAGGAAAATGTCCGACCTAAATATTATGTATTCTATTGTGTTTCTCATGCTAGGATTCGTTGAAAGACATTTGTATTCATAGTTTATCTGGGTGCAAAGATATTCAATATTGTTTTCCAATATGGTGTTGGTAGCCATTTTTACAATGTTCCCGTGATCATATTTTAGTAAACTTTTTCGGGAGAACTCATATACATGATGTAGATGAAGTCAAGAGATTATCTCTTTAACAAATTTTCCTGGTGGACATATATAGCCTGCCCTTACTATAAATAATTATAACACATAAATTGAAGTTGAACCGCAATTTGTCAGTACTATAGCAATTATTTTAAATAAATTTTTACCTATATATGTATATAAATTTTAAAATACATAGGAAGGCATAAAGCATTTTCAAATAATTATACATATCTATTTTGTAAAATCACCGCATAATTAGACAAATTCTCTATTTTTTTAAATCAGAATTGACTACAATAACTTATCTATTACAATACAACATATAGAAACTATTTAAAACTAAATTATGAATGATACAGTTCCCTAAAGTATTATGCAATTAAATATTTTATTTAAAATAACAATAAACATAGCATTTAATTACAGAAATAAGTATATTTACAATTTTGACAAATAGTATCACTGAAATTTCATACTTGTAAAAAAATGTTTAGTACCTTTACAAAATATATCATACATGAAACGAAATTATTAAATTATGCAGAACATAACAATAATAAAATCAAATTATCATTTATTATAATATTACAACTAAACAGTAGATACTGATCAATATACAAAATTATAATATATATAACACATATAATAGTTACACGTATATAATGTAAATAATCAAGATACAATATTATAAAGTTAAAAAATTATCGAGGACCACAAACCTAACCTTGTACATGAGCAAAACGAATCATGACAGACATAGTAGAAATATTTTGAATATACGGAGAATTTCTTAATGCAATCTCTAAAGAATTTATAGCAGTCATTGAATTATTAGTCATACAACAATAAAATACTAAAACATTACCTTAATAAATGGAGCTATATTTAGGTATCGTATTCAGAAAAGTAATTAATTCGAAAAAATAAATAAAAGATAATGTGATATTGCTGAAATATCAATTGATTACATATTAATTTAATAAGCATATATGATCGTTTACAATACTGAGTCATGATATAATATAATGCTATATTTATGAACTCAGATAACTCAGATAAGATAATACTTTATGATGTACTAAATCAAATAACACATACTCGACCTTATAAATCAATTAATTATGCAATTTTTATCTAGAACATTGATTTCATAGATGTTTTATGATATACACTACATTATAAATTTCTGTTAGAGAATAATCTTTAGATAATTCTTTGCTTTCTTTCCTATAAGTCAATTGAAATACCTTAAGCACATGAATACCCTCATACAAAGATGATATTAAAATATTATGAAACTTAAATCATATGTAAACAAACTTATTTTTCTTACGTAATGACGTTTTTTTATTATAATACTTTTTTATAATTGATTGCAAAAATATTTAAATACTTTGAATCAACAATATAGATAACTTACAACAAAATTATGCTTATTCAATTTCCAAATTTCTATCAAAAGGCATTTTCAAACGTAGATTTTAAATTTTTAATGCATAAATGTAAACTTTAAAAAACATTTATACTCAAGATAATATGCTCAAAATATGCCATGATTATAATTACAACAATAATGCAAAGCATAACACAATGAACATACTTATTATAATCTTAAACTTAATATTTAGAGATTAGACACAATGAAGTATATTAAAAACAATAATATGCGAGATAACTCTTAATTAGATGACTTAAGCATCTCATAATTAGCATCTAAATGCGAAGACAAAGAGGAAAATGTCTTTAAATGTTATTGTAACAATAAAATACAAATTGTACTACATAAATACTAGCAGTACACTTTAAAGAATATGAAATGTACAGAAAAAACGAATCCGTAATACTGTAAAATAATACATAAATCATTGATAATGGGCGCAAGAATGTACAATAATGACTCACCCTTAGCCAGGCGTGTTAATAAATAAATAAATGTACTACATAAAAAAGCAAGCGTTAAGTAGCTTAATGTAATAAAAAATTAACATTATAGGACACAAAACATACAAAAATCACAACTTCTCGCATGTAAATTTGGCGTGTTATAAAGTAATATAAATATTACTTTTACTTTTCGTTTTAAAAACAGGGCAAGATGGTAATGGTAGAAATTAATTAAATTTAATTGAATGAACTAGTTTATCATCAATTAATGTTTGCAAGAGATGGCGTGTTAATAATGTTAAATACAATTTTATATAGCACAAATTTCAATTTCTACAAATGCAAAAATAAACATGTTTCGTTTAATTCTATCATCATAACATGTAATGACCACCTGTATATCACAGAAGCAAACAAAACAATAAATAATAAAGTAAAGGTAAACATACATTATATACGTCCACAGTGAATGGTCATTTTACTATATAGGTCACGATGGTGTGCCAAAACATGATTATTTTTAGATAATTAAAAATGGAAATACTCCGAAATGCTTATTCACCCTTCATAATAATACAACAATTTAAATAAGCTAGTGTTATACTTATATTACAAATAACAATAAAACATATTCCCGGTCCAATTTTGAAGTACGAATATATCTGTTAACTATACAAAATACGATATTGAAATGAAGATAGCAAATGTACAACTTAGTATGGATGGCAATTATTGATCAAACCGAATAAATGCCACTAGCTGGAGTAAATAAAGATAGAAATTTTGGGAAAATGATGCATCCATGAAACTTACATATATATGTATATATACAAATAATAATACCGTTAAATCCCAATTCATTCATACTACAATTGAGGTCAATTGGTGAAAAAAATATCGCTTATAGTAACAGATAGTGTAATTAATATTTAAAAAAACTTACTCATAGCGGTCACGTAAAATTGACATAATATTTATACTAATTTATTATTGCAAACTGACATGTTTTTCGAAATATATCAAAGAGAATATTAGCTGAAATAAAATATACCAATTATAATATATTATATACACCTGCGTCGATAGATAATTTAGAATTTATATAGAGGATATTTAACCAACTATTTTAAAGCAAAACATTCTAATTGATCCGAGCATATTTATTTCATATATCATCAAAATAATGACAGTAATTTTTCTGGTGATTCTGATATTGTACTCGTTTTTTGACTGCTACCTGGAAATTGTGAGATTGAAGCGATAAGTATAGGTAGTGAATTTTCTTATCTAAATATATTGTATAAAATTGTGTTTTACATTATGTTATCGAAACGGACATTAGGTAGGTGTGATACTATAGGTACAATACTAGTCTAAAACTATGTAATATATTAATTTGATGTCCATGGACAGCATCCGCTAATTTATTACAATTTAATTCGATACGACAATTAGCATTTATTCGGTTTGAAGGCCAAGTACTTACTGTGTACCACACGGTGTCTACTTAGTTTGTTGGGAGTAGACCAACTGTTGTCCAGCCTGAAGCATAATTCCAGTCTGATGATATATAGGCTGTTGTTGGATTTGTGTGTGTTGCTGGTGTTGTTGATGTTGTGGATGCTGCTGAATCTGTTGATGATTGTGGACTAGAGTTCCGGTGGCAGTTCCCGTCGGCACTGTTGCGAAGGTGAAAGGAAGAACAGTGGGAGTGTGACAAACTCCACCACCGCCGTTGTTGGTTGTGGTAATGAACGCCTGCTGTTGCTGTCCGCCGGTGAAGTTAGTAGCCACGAGGTTCACAGTGGCAGGCAGCATTCCCACAAAGTTCTCACCACCACCAACACCGCCTGCAATGGTGGCTGTCGTGGTGCCAGGCTGTCTACAGGCGGCAGTGAATACAGTACCACCCGCCACTGACGATTGTATCCCCCCAGTGCGGGACATGGAAGCGGGCTCAGAGGCCAAAATCAGTCCCGTGATGTTGTCGGAACAGAGTTGGAGAGAGGTGGCTGATGTAGCCGATCCCGGCGAGAAAAACAAACCCGCAAAAGAGGGTGTGCTGTGTGCTGTAGGGATCGAATTGGGGTCAACGCTTGTCTGTTGTTGCTGAGGTTGATCAAGATGTTGGGCAACTTGTGGTTCCATCTTGATCTGAACGGGAACTTGTTGCACAAGGATCTGAGCGGGCTGTGGAAGAATGTGCTGCAGTTGATCACTACTCTGAACGTGTTGTAATTGCAGTGACTGTTGCTGTTGAGAAGAGGAGACAGGGACGATGGATTTGTTAGTTTTGCGAGGCTTTCTTGGAGTGCTGGCCTTTTTTTTTACTGTGCTGGTTCCCGCACTGTTGACTAGATTGGCTAAATCCTCACCCTGGTGTACACCTCTCGTGTGTCGATTGAGGTCGGACTTGAGAACGAAGCATTGCTTGCACTCGGGGCACTCGTAGTTCTTGTCCTGCATGTGGTGCTTGATGTGGTCGCTTAGTTTGTCTCTGTCAGTAGGGTGCATTAGAGATGATATAAAAATGAATAAATATATATTTTATTTAATAAACTAATTCTTGCTATTAAAAAAATCAATACACAGTATACTTTAACAACAAGTGACACAATATGTATTTGATGAAAAAATAACACAATAAAAAAATTATTACGAACAGAAAATTTCTATATGTATGTCATCAATAAGTGACAATCATATTAAGGCTATATAGCTAAGATAGACCAAATTGTTTATAATATTAGTCATTGTATGATAAGAAAACCGCATGGAATTACTGTATCTCAACATTATTGGCATTACATAATGTTCATTGTTATTATCCTAGATATTGAATAATATAATATACAATGTACAATGATGTACAATCTAAAAAATTCAATAGCAAATTTAATCACCACCATTATATCGGTTTCGCCTATTCCAAACTTTAGTCTTGCGAGGCTATTAAATACTGAATGCCTTGCAACATTAAAGTAAAGCATTGGGGAGAAAATCCGATAAAATAGTGGCCATAGAAAAAAAACTTTCCGACTGGCTTTTGTTAGTTTGGAGAAATGGTGAAATGCATTATTTAATATCTATGGTTTGTATTATTATCTAACAGTTTATATGACATTGAGAAATTTGTAACACTTTAGCAAAAATAAATAAATGAGACCCACTTTCTGGCAAAAGCTTTCCCGCATATATTGCAGACATGAGGGCGGTCTTGCGTGTGTATCGATCGGAAATGTCGCTTTAACTTGTCTTCACGAACGAAAGCCCGACCGCAGTGTTCGCAGCGGTGCTTGGGATCCTCATGGATCACACGATGGCGGGTGTAGAGGGTCCTCTGGGCAAACGTCTTACCGCAAATCTCGCAGGTCACTTCCATCCCCAGCCCCTCTGCTACAGATGTCACTATTCCTGACTATATGTTCAATATGGGGATGAATATGGGGTGAAATTATGGCATACAGTGGTCATTTCACTTCATGGCTAAACCTTAAGTCTTCAATAGTTCATTAATACTCTTATATAGATTATAAATTCTATTTTTCGTATATATAAACACTACAATAGGTCTATATGCATTAACTAATTACTCTGGTTGACTTTAAAAAATTAAAAGCGATGCCTGTAACATAGTTTAGATTCCACCAGCTTAGTTATCAGACCCTGATATCTTAGTTGGGAGAGTGTTAGGCATATAAGTTCATAGGTTCGAATCTTTCTGCATAAATAATAAATTATGAGAATATTTGCTCAGAAAAACAATAAATAAGCAAATTGGAATAACTTTTTGGGATAATTTAGAGATATGTTAACCTGATGTATTCCGATATTGTTGTTATATTAATGATGTAATTACATGTTATGATTGAAGCATGTAGTAAAGAATTTAAATAGTCTATGTTAAATAATTATCAGGACTTAGTGATAGTCAATTAGATAGATATCTGTGACATCTAAGATCTTAATACAAATATTGATGATATTTTATATAACTATAAAAACGAAATATAACTCATACTACAAGAAAACTACATAATGTACACATAATGTGTACTCGAACAGTGATACACATCAACAAGTAATAGCAACATTTTAGAACAGAACAGCATTGTAAAATAGTTAGTATATTGTATATATATAAATATGCCTGTTTCAGATGCATGCTTATGGAAAACAGTATATGAGGCTGGCCAATTTAATTAAAATGACAAATAATACATAATTACTTTATATTATGATCCTACATATGATTACCATAGATGCCATAACTTTGGGAAAGATTAATAGTACTAACAATAATTGATCTTAGTGAACTTAATAAAGCATTGTTAATAACTTAAACAAGTGAACCAAATTAAATGGTTTAAATATATGCATAAATAAACACCATTAAAAAGAGAATCGATAGTTGTCTTTTTTACAGCACAAATTGTTTTTTTAATATTCCTAAAATATATTTAAGTGAAAATATATAAATTTTAAATATACCTATATAATAAGTAATATACATGTCATATATTCCAGATTAAAGTTGCAATAAATGTATGCACTATTTTTTAAATAATTAAAATAGCCAGATATTCAATGCAAAGAGGTACCAAAACAGTATTCAGGGTTCATAGCGCCCCTGACATATATCCTGACATTACCCTGATATTTTTTCAAAAAACACATATTAGAAAATAAGACTAAAAATACATTATCAATAAAAACCTAATATATATATTTAAAAATATGTTACATAATAGGTAATAAATATATATTATTTATAATACATAAAATTAGTGGTTTTATATATTATGTGTATGGAAAGCACATAAGAATGAATGGAA
>JAYRBW010149876.1:0-14406 GCA_036023295.1 Invenusta paracnida | reverse complement strand
TATGCATTCATTTTAAAGGCATCATTCATGATGGGCTGGGGGCTGGTAGACACATTTTTATGAATACATCCTAATTTTTGAATTATTTATGAGCTAATTATTTATGTTCATAGTGTCCACTAAAATGGATACATGTCTACAATAGTGATACTATTTGCTGTTTGTAATTTCCTCAGAAACAGTGTGCTATTGTTTTACTTTATTCTCGTATAACAAATTGTAGTAATTTCGTGCATCCTAGTGTATCAAGATGGAGGGGGATGGGGATTCTTACATATTATTGTGATTGTACAGTATTTTTGATTCTCACTGAAAATATTAATGAAGGATTAGAATTATTTTGTTATCTGAATTTGACATAGATTTGGTTACAATCTTGTTTTATTTGTTGGTATATTATTCAAAGCATATTAGCTTATTTCAAAATGCTTTAACTTTTGTCAGGAAGAAATGTAATGTTTGCTAGAAAATATTTATGCAAAAAAACATGAAAAAGAATCATAATAATAATGAATTACTTAGATTTATAAGAATTCAATACAATTATTACTCTACATATTTATTTATTATGATTACAAAGATAAGTATAAATATGCAGATTTACATTAATCTGCAAACTTAATACTTTTGTATAATAGTTAAATTGCAAAATTGCAAACTTCTTCTTTCACCATATTTGTATGATTTTAGCTTATTCCATTATATACTATACGTAGATTGAGTTTAAACATTGATTTAAAAAAATAGTAGACGTTAGACAAAAGTAAAAGTAATTATTACAAAATGAGACAATGGTGGCGGCAAGCAGCCGAGTTCTGTGCGACTGCACAGCTCGACATTGGCCGACACTACAGGGGTTCGCGAAGGAAGTGTGTCTCCATAACTGAAAGAAAAGATATTTGAAATTATACAAATAAAAAAATATTAAGGCCACACGATTAAATAGTTCATGACTGTTGCACAAAAAATTGAATGATAGTTCTCTTTTTAACTATTGATTGTAAATAATAACAAACAAAATCAAGGACTACTGTAAGTGTTTTTATTTAATTGTACTTACTGACAATCTTTGTATATATCACTGTTGCAGGCGTATGAAATCCCACAACGCCAGTTTGTAATTTGGCATCGGCAATTAATAGCCTTAAAAAAAACTTGATTAAAGTATTAATTTGTAAGTGCCTACTTTAAGTATTAGGATTTAAAAGTAGTTCTTGAAATGTGTATTAATAAAGTATTAAAATGTACATTCTACCTACTTACAAAATTATAAAAATAAAGTACGGTGTTTTCGAAATGGAAAGCGAAACTCAGCATATCAAAACAAAGAATATTTTCTAAAATATTTAAATATTTTTATTTTCAGATATTTTGTATACAATCGACAAGTAAAACTGTAATGTCTGGTAAAGTTAGTTAAGGTCTGCGTGCGTATTACAGATTATAAGACTATCTCGTGTTTGATATCAAATCAAATTTATATTAGCAAAAGAGCACTCATAGCAAAAGTACACTTCGGTATTTATCAAATGGATGGAGGGGGAGGGGCCTAATGGACGCCTCAAATATGGATGCAGAAAAACTGGTATTTAAATAGATTATATTGGTAGATTAAATATAAAATTGAAAATTCTTTGTATAATTTTATATTATATTTTGCATATGTTTCGATAAAAATGATCGCACAAATCAAGATTACAAATCCTTCTGTAGCATAACTGGTCTCTCTTCCACACTAATACTGGCTATTCTATTTATATATATGTCTCTTGGAAACTGTAGAAGTAAATCCGATTTCTATTTATGAACTTCTGTTGACCGAAATGGTTAATTATTAAAGCAAATGATTGAACCAAATCTGTAAATATAGAGCTCGACACATAAATTTACACGTAAAGCTAAAACCTTTACATATCGAACTCTACATTTATAAATCGAGCTTTATCTATACTCATCGAGCTCTACCTTCACACGTCGAGCTCTACCTTTTCACGTCTATCTCTACCTTTTCACGTCGAGTTCTACCTTCACACGTCGAGCTCTGCCCTTATATTTCTAAATTTACATTTACATGTCGAACTTTACCTTTACACGTCTATCTCAACCATGTCAAGCTTTACCTTTAACACTTCTAGCCAAACTTTTTGCCTACTTAATGCTTTCGGCAAACGTAGAAACCATAGAGTAATTATACAAAGAGTGTTCACTCTTATTAATTCGGCATACAGTTCAATACTACTATTTACCTGCATAAAAGCTTATGCAAAATATCGTTTTAAAAACTGAGAGCAATTAAATTGTGTATGGAGTAAAACAGTTTGAGATATACATGCAATAAATGATTTATCACAGACAACTTAGATAATTTAAAATTGTATAAATATATATAATTGTTCTTAAAATTAATTTAATCAAAATATTTAATACTACTTTCTCCCTGCCCATTTACATCAAATTTATTAAAATAATACGATTTTGTATTGACGAAAATTTACTGCGCAATGTTTATGAAGTCGATAAGAGTGAATAATCTTTGTATAATCATTATTCTATGGTTTGAAACTGTGTAGCCGTAACAAAAATATTCGCTTGTGATCCTTTTATATTAGTCTTTGTGTGATCTTAAGATGTGTAACATTTGTAAATGTTGATCTCCTTTTATAAGTCTATAGCACAGACATTTTTAATATGCTTAATGTAACCTTTACGATAAATGTATATAAATATATATATTAGAATTGTTTTCATTTATCTTACAATCATTAAAATGTACAAAGATATACATCTGATATAAATGAATTATAATAAAAATATGTCATTTTTCTCTCTTTGGATTTTTCAAACAGTTATATCGAATGTTAAATCAAGAATATTCATCAACATTGCTGATTGTAAATTTCTGTAAATTTAACCTTGTTTTTTCTTGTTGAATTTGCTGTTTTTCGAATGATTTGTGCGAGCTATTTTATCTGGAATAATTTGTGTACTGTCCATAATTTTATTTTATGATACGTATAAAAATTATGACAAGTTCCATCGATGGAAAAAATTGATTATTTCTTGCTAACATATATATACAATACATTTGAAGATGCGATATTGTATAATATAAGATTGTTGGCACATCTGAGAAGTTCATATTAAATAATTTTCTTCCTATATGTTAAGGTCCAGTTTACCACCCAGATTAATATTTGCTACAAACAATCAAAAATCCTACAAATGTAAACATAGAAATGTCAATATACACAAATTCATTCTTAGCGTATATTGATTCACATATCATAGACTGTTAGGTAATAGACATACATAATTATAGTTTTACTCTTTCAAATGAAGCTATATCTTATTAATTTACTGTCAAGCTTACTATGTATCTACTTTATTGGTTCTGTATGCAGTTCAATACTACTAATTCCCTACCTGATAGCTCATGCAAAATATTGTTTTAAAAACTAAGAGCAATTAAATCGTGTATGTAGTAAAACAGTTTGAGATATATACAGACAATAAATTATTCATTTTATACAAGTTACGTATGTTAAAATTGTCTTAATATATCTATTTGTTCTTAAAATTAATATAATCAAAATATTTAATACTACTTTTTCCCTACCCATTTACATAAAATTTATTAAAATAAAACGATTTTTTGTATACGACGATTTACAGCGCGATTTATATGAAATCAATAAGAGTTGAACCTCTGTGTATCCTTACTCTATGCATTTATGTATATCTATTAATTATTTAACTTTAAAGATATTTTGTTGCTTAATTTTATATTAGTAATAGAAATAGTGCCTAGGTTGTATTTTGATTTTTATATCTAGCTTTACATATTCATCACATATCTAGCTATTATATAATGCCTTCTATATATAAGACCTAAATGCGTAGGTACTTTGTTTACTGCATTACTCCTTCATAGGTAATATTATTTTATTTTATTATATATAGCGCTAATTAAATTGAAAATCAAACACCATAAGTGTACGTATTTATGTATGTATGTATGTTTATATACCTATATATACGTATATATATAGATTACTAAATTTTTCATAGGCTTCTTCATAGCTACTATAGGGAGACACATTACCTACGTCATATTATAAGTGTAACCACAGTTAACTGGTATAAAGATTACTGTATAAATGTTAAGTCTTTATTCTTATTAGATATTGCCTATTTAGGTTTCGTGAATATAGGGATATAGAGGTATATTAAGACATACATGTTGAAATTCTGATATCGCTCAGTTGCGCAATATGAGAATAATGTACTATTACATAATATGCTTCAATTCTACTCTATATAGAAAGAGTGAGATAGTTATTTATTCCTCATAATACTTCCCCTGCTTGAATTGATCCAATTGGAGTTCACTTAACCAACAAATTTTCGGTTCATTGGTGATTATATGCCTAAGTTTCTATCTAATCTTATAAATGAATAATTCCAATAATGCGCTGCGCGTTTTTAAAATTAGCTTTTCTTTAATCTTTCATGCTACTTATTTTTATGTCCATTTGGCTTTAATAAAGCTAATTTGTACTTCGTGAGTATTAAGAATTGAAATAGTACCTCTTCGTTCTATTTTTATACCAATATACACACTGTGAAATTATTCCAATAAAGTTGCGCTTTTTCGGAATTCGTAAAACGCGCAGCGCGATTCCGGAATCAGGCAAATTCCAACATCGCACACAACAATGATTATAATCATTAATAATAATCATGGTTTTTTGTGTATATTTGTAATTTATAATAAAAAAGGTAATTCAAAATGATACATTGAATCTAAATTGGTATCTGAATACTATATATAAATTAATAAGTATATATTATACGATGCATGTGACAATGATAATTAATAGACATTTCAGTTAGGTTTAAAACCTCACTCATAAAAATATATATGTATATTAAAATCCACATATTATATATATAATTTAAATTACTATTAATATATCTTATTGTGTTCTTTAAATGGTAAGTATGTATTATTTTATAATGGAAAAATAGTATTTTATCTATTATTTTTTATAAACAAATTTACTTTATAGTTTATTATTTTATTAAATTTGCTCAATGAATAATTACAACAAAAATTACATATGAGTTATTAAAGTATTATTAATTGTTATTGAAATAGACTCAGAGATGGTTAAGAAATATATAATTTTAGAATCATATATTAGTTTATAGGCATTTCAGTTAGGTTTAATAGCCTCACATATAAAAACAAAATAAAATATATATATGTATATTAAAATCCACATATATTTGATTTTTAATTAGGTACTACTAAAATATTTTATTGGGTTTTTTACAATAGTAAATATACATTATTTTATAATGGAAAATAGTATTTTGTATATTATTTTTATAAACAAATTTACTTTGTTTGTCTTCAAATCAATGATGTATTGTATTCAATAATAATATTTTATGCTGTAATAGTTATTATTTTTTACATATGAATTACTTAATTTTATTTATTCTGGGCCATTAAATACATATATAATATACACTACGTTTTAACTATCAATTTATGAATTAACTTTTAATTTAATTTTTTATTTATAAAAAATGTATATTTTTAAATGACTTTTAAAGTTTGCAGATTGCAGAATAATATGCAATCAAAGCTAAAGTTTAGGAAAAAATAATCATTGAATTTTGCGCTCAGAATAGTGTAATTGTTACTTGTTATAGGTGTGTGTTCCTATATTTATTGCTGTATCTTCTGATAGTCTGATAAAAGAAGTGGATATCCCAAAATAACGACAGAATGATAAAAATGCAGCCAATAATAAGATAAAACTGCCATGTATATTTAGGTATATCCATTCAAAATATGGTAAACGGTATTCAATAAAAGATGGCTATATAAAAAATGGTGCCAATAAGATGTGCATTATTTTAAAATTGTTATGTCTATTCTTGGTGCCAAACTAAAAAATGCACAGTTTCCAAAAAGCGTATTGATAATATGTTTAATATACGCATACTGGACAACTAAACTAGAGATCTGGACCATTGTATATCTTCTGGAAAACATAATTTATGCCAGACGTTTGGAAGATATTATTGTATTGCTGTGGTACATAGTGGTATGGGTAGAGCCTCTGCTCAGTACAATAGTGTCTCGACTGTGGAATAGCTGCATTAATTTCTAGATGTGAAACTCACATAACTAATGCTAATAATTAGTCTACTGTCACACTTGCATGATGTGGTGAGTGTGGCCGGTTGCTTGCTAAACATTCGTCACATGTTTGTTTGACACCAAGAATAGACATAACTATTAAAATAATACACATTTTCTTGGCATCATTTTTTATATATCACTATCTTTGAATGCCATTTACCATTTTTTGAATGGACATACCTCAATAAACATGGCAATGTTATCTTATTACAGGATGCATTTTTATGACTCTTACTTAATAACAGCTATGAATTATTTTTAATGAGAATGTATCAAATATCTATGATATATTTTCACTTTATTCATCCAAAGCCACGTCTAGCTCTGTGTCCTTTTAAATGGAAAAAAAGTTCGAGTACTAGTAGATACGGGAGCGGAAATTAATGTAGTCCCGCTAAGTATTTTGAATAATGTACAAATTACGCCTACTGATGTTAAAATCAAAGCTTGGGGATACTTTGCAGTTGATGTATAGGTCTATATTCTCCTCAGCATTAATAACTAGATCTGTTAGCATCTCTCAAGCTAATTGCTGACGCTCTTCTTCTTGGCTTGACGATACTACCGCATCGTCTAATATATTAAAATTAGATATAATTGATTAAATATTTATTTTCTGTATTCATCATGTTGTCAATTATCGATTTAGTAAAAAATAATCTATATTACTCGTTACTTTATCATTCCACTTATTTTGTGTGAAACCTATCGACTTATATTTTGAAATTCTATTGGTGGAAATATATAGTAAACAAATCCTTTATTAGTTTTATTTTTAATTGGTTTAAAGTATATTATTCTTTTTATAATAATGTCGGGTTTTGGAGTATAAATAATGTATTATTTTCTAAGTCAAAAACATCAAATGAAATAGTTTGATAATTCTGTTTTGGAACATTAAGATTAATGTCATTCAAGGATTTTTCGTCAGTTTCAGAGGATCAAAATGATCCAATGCAATTTAATTTACCTGTATTAAATAATTCTCCGTCCGAAGATAAAGGAACAAAAATAAAGAACGTGGCAGATGAAAATTCAATAGATAGCGGTATTGATGCACGAAAGAAAAACTTTTATTTATTACCTACTGAAATTATATTACTCATTTTTTCATATTTATCCGATAAAGATTTACTGAAATCTATTCCCTTCGTTTGTTCCAACTGGCATAAAATATCTAAGGATCCCTTTCTCTGGAGTAGACTTCAATTGAAGAAAAATACCCCAATAGAAAATGTTTTAGACCATGCCTTTTCAAAACCATTGATCAGCGTCGTCAAACTACGTCAATTGGGTTGCATTAATGATACATTAGAAGAAGTGGTAAATTACTGCCATCAAATTTTCTGCATAGATATAGGCTTTACTTATTTAGATTCACAAATTCTAAGCGATGCTTCGAAAAATATGACAAATGTCTTACATTTAAATCTAGAAGGTTGTCAATGTTTAGAAGATTTAGCTGTAGTAACAATGTGCATAAATATGGATAAAATTGAGGTTCTAAATTTATCACACTGTGTAAATTTGACCGATGAAAGTCTCACGGCAATTGCCGGCAGTTTGAAGAAATTAAGAAAACTGAATTGTGATGGAATACAAGCAATTACTAATGAAAGCGTATTACTGCTTATTTCTAGCCGCGCAGAAACATTAGAAGCTATTTGGTTAGATGGGTGCAATTTAACGGATGAAAGTGTGGCTCGATTTGATCATTGTATTCATTTAAAAATACTTTGGGTGAGTTTCTGTGAAAGAATTACCGATGTCATTGTATTAACACTTCGTCATCTTCCATGCCTTCAAGTGTTAACTCTTCGAAAAGGTCACATGTTCAGCTCTGTTGCACTTCTTGAATTGTTTCATCCTGAGGTAAGTGAACTGACTCAGTTAACTCATGTCGACCTTAATGAATGTGCAGGAGTGAACGATTCTGTTATATCTGCTTTAATCTTTCTTACAAAAAATACAATAGTAAGTTTGTCTGTTAATTGGTGTTGGAGCATTACTGATGATGAACTCTATGTCATTTTGAATGAGTTACCATACCTTAAGCGGTTAAGTTTAGTTGGAAATCACTTTATTTACGGAAATGCATTTGCAGAAATACCTCAGTTTTCGTCTAACCTCGCTTTTCTGAACTTAACACAGTGTAATCGTATCAAAGATGATGTCATTAAATCTGTTTTGGAAATAATGCCCAACCTAATCGTTTTAAATTATTATGGTGAAAGATTTGGTGATAAAATGGATGATGCTGCTGCCCTGTTTGATGTCTGGAAATCATTTGATAAATTTAAGATGTGTGACCATTAATGCATAACTGAGATTTTTGTTAT
Source organism: Invenusta paracnida (assembly GCA_036023295.1). Taxonomy (NCBI): domain Eukaryota; kingdom Metazoa; phylum Platyhelminthes; order Proseriata; family Coelogynoporidae; genus Invenusta; species Invenusta paracnida. The sequence continues at coordinate 5,850 of JAYRBW010149876.1, read as the reverse complement.
TTTTCACATTAATATTTATTTAAGTATTTCTTATTAATACATTATGTTTTTACCAAATGTGTAAATATTTTTCATTTTTTCGAATTTTATAAAGAACGTATCAGATGAGGCAAATGAATAATAGGTTGTACGAATTCTTTATGTAAATTTCATAATATAAATGAAAACATTTAAAAACGTAATTAGAAACGCAATATTTGTTTTCTGTTTATCTTTCAGTTTGAGTTGTGCAACTATTTTTATGGTTAAAATTACTTCCTTATTTTGAAGTTTTTCAGTATATGTTAAATGAAATAAACATATATATATTTATATTGTATTCAAATAAGCTTGTTTTATTTTAAATATGTACATAAATAATAAAACTATAATTTCTATGAATAAGACGATTAAAGCTTATTGCAATAATTTTGTGGAATAAAACAAATAATAATTCATGATTTATAATTTTTCTTAAATTTTTTAATAATAATTATTAATTATTTATTATTATTATTCGGTCGATTGTGATCTGCGTTATTAAAGGGAGACACATTCGTGACTAGATACCATATAAATAAGTATTTACTATTTAGTATTGACTATGTATTAATAGCATGTAATATCTAGATACTATACGAAGTCTATGCTTATTACATTTAAAATTATAGGAAAATATGTTTTAATTTGCTATAACAAATGTACATAGACCTTTATTTATTTTTATGATTAAACCTATCGTTAGTAATATGTATAGACATATGGCATGGTTTATATTATAATGATTATTTTTATTATAACATGAAAAGTATAAAAAAATAAAGTTAATAAAATGTATTAAAAAAGTTTTGTAATATTGTATTTAAAAAAATTTAAATTAAAGTATTGCACAAACATTCCAGTCATTAAATTAGAAATAAACTAACAACATGTAATAAACATTGAATTACTTACGAATAAGTAATTCTCATAACATTTTTTACAGGATAATATTTTATTAATTTTCTTATAGGTAACATATTTTCTGTATTTTTTGTCAATATACAAAAATATGTTTTGTTACTTTAACAATAAGTAACGTTAAATAATGATATTAATTGCCGTTTTTTTATAAATTAAATCGAAGGCATGCTAGTTTTCTGTTTGTTTTTTACAGTTTGTTCATGGTCTCTTTGTTGACTTTATAAAAACGATGTTTAATTAAAATATATGAATATGAGTAATTTTGAATGAAATTTTATTAAAAGAATATATAACATAATAGTATATTAATATGATGATTTATATTATATGATTCCAATGTGCAATATTGGAGTGTTTTCTAATATATAAGAATATTTAATATACAGCATATAACATAATATAATTATTGACATCTTTTTATATCAATTTGATCAACAGTTAAACTATATGTATCTTCAAACTATTTAAACATTCTATCATTGAGCTAAATTCTCGGCTTTAATTTTTGTGGCACTTTTTTGGTTATGTTATACTATATTAACAACACTTCACTTCGCAGTGTGCAATTGAGGAGAATAATTGAAAGCTTCTGAGCACTTACATTTATTTTATCTATGATAAGAACATTTTTCTTTTGTTGTGTAACTTACATTTCTGGGTATGACATGTACAACAAAACAATTATCAGGATCTTTATATATTATGTTCATTTAACTGTATATTATTTTTTGTAATGTATTATATTTTATCCTATAGATAGTTTATACGAGTATTTTAATCCTTCATAGACATAATATAATTATTCATATAACTTATATATGTTGATTTTCTGGTCAATTTTCTGGTCCATATCACAAAGTAAATATACTATAAGAGTAAATATACTATAAGAGTAAATATACTATAAGAGTAAATATACTATAAGAGTAAATATACTATAAGAGTAAATACACTATAAGAGTAAATATACTATAAGAGTAAATACACTATAAGAGTAAATATACTATAAGAGTAAATATAACATACTAGAGTAAATATACTATACTAGAGTAGATATACTATACTAAAGTAAATATTCTATACTAGAGTAGATATACTATACTAAAGTAAATATTCTATACTAGAGTAAATATACTATACTAGAGTAAATATACTATACTAGAGTAGATATTCTATACTAGAGTAAATATACTATACTATAGGTAAATATAGAGCTCCCTACAATTTAGGTACTCTATACATCCGTATTGCATAGATTTCACGTATTTCACAGCTCGTATAAATTGAATAAAGTGAAATTTAAAATTAAGTTTTTTATATTTTACTGCATATTTAATCATTTCAAAAACGTTACAATGGATGTTAATGGTAATGATAGTGATTATATATTCAACATGGAAGTAGTACTAGCATCAAAGAAAAAAATTTAACTTTTGTAATTTATAATTTGTATGTAATAACAAAAACAATAATACAAATTAAATAAAAAATTTACTTATAAATATTTGTTAGATTCCTTAAAAGTATAAACGCGACTAACGATATTAAAGATATTAAACCAATTGCATTTGACAAACATTTAAGTATTTACTTTATTCGAGCAATGAAACCCTATGGATCCTTTTAAGCGCCTGATACATTAACACCATGGCTACATTCAATTAAAAGATTCCGTTTTTTACGATGTACATAAAAGTGTTTGAAAACAAAAATGAAAATTTTGAAAACAAATGGAAAGTGCAATTTCGTGGATATAAATCACATGAATTAACAACAGATGACAACATGACATTACAACAATCGAACTTTATTGATATTAATAATGCCAGGCATCTTCAAGTTCTTGAAATTTAGAACTTTAAACTTTTATAAATATATCGAAATTCATTGGGATAAGAGGATCAAATGAGCATATTTAACTAAAATGGAGCGATTTGGAATTAAAAAGATCAGAAAAGGGCGTCAAATATGTATCATTTTCAGAAAGATTATCTAAAACTTGTCAAGGAAGAACTATGTCGATCCTACTAAAATATATCCTGTTGAATCATTCAAGTTATTGTATAAACATCGACTAGATAGTCAAATATTTCCCAGAATCAAATTGTTATCTTGCAGTTATCGATGCTCCTACTGGAAATACTTCTTTCAAAAATCAAATTAGAGCGCAGTAAAATTTCTATTATGGTTAAGAAATTATGTGTTGCAGCAAATATCGAAAGTCGCAAAATTAATCATGGAATTAGAAAATTAAACAAATAAGACAAAAAATGTCAGAAAAAGTCTTTGCTATAGGTACATATATACGGAGTGACTATACATATTATATATAGGTAGAATATAGCTATGTAGTATATTCATCCGTATGTATGACTTTTTAATAGTTAGTATTAATTAGTTTATTGAAAATACTAATATACATATACTTGCGAGTTTTAAATCTTCTTTAAAAACTACATATGTATAGTGAAATATTTTTATTAATTTTTGGTCTATTCATTTTAGAATACTTAAACAGTTCTCTCAATTCAAAGCAATAGAAATATATTCTGGCCAATAACAAAGCTTTAATTTTTTTATAGTTCTGAAAATAGTTACTGCTATTCGTTTTATTTATTGATATTTATTGATATCTTTCAAATATTTACTGGGAAATAGTTACTGCTATTCTATCAATAGATATGGCTAAAAGAAGCTCCAATTTTTCAAAATATAAAAAGAATTTACTTATAGAACTTGATATGCAAAATCCCATGGCTGTTTCTAAACAAAAAAATTGATTTGCAAATAAACAAAAAGACACGGCTGGAATAAAATTATGAACCATTTCCGCAAAGACGATAAAGTTAAAATTAGAGAAAAGATATGCAGACGATTGCAGAGTTGAAGGATTGCTATGCCACAGTATAAGTCGCTGTGGGATAAAGTTATAGGTAGGTACCTAAGGTATAAAATTGGGTTGCAGAGACAAAGAAAGCTGTAGTATTAGTTTATGTAGTAATCCAGCAGTGCACACTATGAACTAATAATTGTTATTTTTAAATCGCCTAATAAAATACGTGCTTCCGATATGCCAGCAATAGAAAAGACACACCTAACAGAAGTAATACGAAATATCCGATAATTGAAGATAAAAGGAAGATCAACAACATAGAGCAAGAGAAAAGAAAGGCAAGGGTTAATATTTTAAACGAATTTAACTCAAATGAAAATGTATCGAAAAGAGATGAAGTACAGTTAAAAGTAAGTTAAACATTATCACAATATTATTTTTAATCAATATTAATGTTGAGCCTCATTTATAAATATTATATTTTCAGGCAACTTTGAAAATTCTGAAACAAGGCCTAAAGAAGCAAGCGGCAAAAGAACGCAGACACCGATTTATCACCAATAGTCACTTTTTGTAACTGCTACCATTCAAAAATTATTTCATATTTTGAAATAATAAAACTTTTATGGCATAGCGCTGCCAAAAATTAATCTGCATAATAATTTTCATGCTCATAACTAATATAGAACTTGAGAAACTAAGGTGCAAAAATCGACTTTTTTCGTCATAATTCTTCTTATTCTTCAAATCCAATAACACCCTCTAAACTTTAATTGATTTTTATGAAATTTTTAACATAATGTTAGAATTGCCCCGAAAAAATATATTAGAATATATTAGAATTGAGCTAACAACGTTTTTTACAATAGGTACTTACTAAAAGCAATGTAAGTATCATTTAATTTAACATAAGTATAATATTATATTTTTAAATCATAAAAGTATATATTAATCAGTGGCGTAAATAATTATTTTAACAAAAAAATATTCAAAATGATGTAGTAGTTAATTTAATTTATTATTGGGTTTCTTATTAGATCTAAGTATCAATTAATTTATCGTATTAGATTAGTAATAATCTTTATGCCACCTCTAGAAAAAATTTCCAGATATCATATGGGTATACGTTAAACCTCTAGAAATTTCCAGATGTCATAATAGGTATACGCCTAAATCTTTGGAAAAAGCTTTCGTTTCTAAAATGAAACTGATTTTGATTCGATGGATTTTTTTAATTACAAATATAAGGTATATATATCCGAATAGTAGTTATGTTAAATTACATTTTTCTAGAGTTGTGATTATATAATTTTTTTTCCAATCAAATGTGGACTATAGTTGTTATTAATCAATTGATTTTATCTTGTTTGAATTTTATAAACCAGAATTTATACTCTTCAATAACTCATTGATTTTGGAATATAATGTAAGTTTTATTAAATTATTTTATTATAGGAATTTTTATAGTCATACTATTGCTGCTTTTATTAAATCAATCTGATTATTATTATAGACATATTGATTATTATTAAAATCAATCTGTGGCAAGATTAAATTTGAATATGTTTTAATAAATTTTATTTGGTTTAGTATACGCTATGGATTTGAGCAAAGTTGTAGGTGGCATGATCAGCGGTTTAGAACAAAATGAAATGTCGTTTTTAGAAGACCTTTTGAATATAGAAGACATTACAATGCCAATTAATCAATTTACAGGATATCCCGAAGAACTCAATTGCACTGATGAATACGTTGATTTAGATGCAGATACATTAAATTAATTAAATCAATTAGAAAGAGATGTGGCGAGAAAATCAACATGCCATCAAACGACCTATTACGGCAAGAAATTTAAGAGCTTTTTAGAATTGAATAGCCTTCCAAGTGCAATTGAAGCAATGCCTTCGCGATATTTAAATTCTTATCTTCGGCTTTGGTATGCAAAATCTAGAAAAGGAGACAATTCTTTGTATGCACCTTCGACCTTAGTTTGTATGCGAGCGGGTATCCATCGTTATTTGCAAACAAGTGAAATTGGCAGTAAATACAATATAATGGAAGATGCCGATTTCCTC
>JAYRBW010149865.1:0-14408 GCA_036023295.1 Invenusta paracnida | reverse complement strand
ACATATATGTGCATTTGATAACCGAGTAGAAAACTCTATAAGAGTTTTCTATCCGGTTATCAAATGCACTAATCTAAATAGAATCTGAATAATTGTGTATAATATTATGTTTCATATATTATAGAATTATATTAATAACTCCTTCATGTGCACGCAAGTGTAATGTAACAATTTTTATCGAATTAATTTCTGGATATTTACAATATGCATATAATTATTATATAAGCTAAAATGTTATTACATGGTAGTGCCTAAGAGCACGATGTTAGTCGTATAAAAAATTATCAAAATAACATTCCTTTTGCACAATTAACGTTAAATATATAAAATATACATATTTGTTTATAACATTAAATATTCAGCTTACGTATTAAAAAATTTCAAATATTTCATAACATTAATGTATTGTACATATAGTATAGTGCAATGTAATATGATTTAAATAAAGTCGAGCATAAAATAGTACATTATAATTTTTTAAATAGTTAATTTGTCATAAAAATTATTGAGAATAGTCCATACATTTTTTGCTATAATATGAAGGACACTCTTTCCTTCTTTGATTCATAAAGTAGTTTAATAAATATTCTCTAAATATATTATATAGATAAGTGTAACTGTACATTAACACAGATATTTAATAACCCCAATTTAATTTTGCCTGAACAGTCCTACATCATCTTGCGCACAAAATACCCAATCAATAAATGGGAAAATGATACACGCTGGAATGTTTGCTATAGTTTACAATATGATGACATATGAATCATACTGTATTACGACAGTGGTATCGATTAATACTCCCATCACCTCAGACAGACAGAATTAAAGTTTACGGCGCTTCAGTCTACATGCATGACGTAGAGGAAATGAAAAAATTTCAAGAAGAAAAATAAATCATGGGTAGAGAGAAGTACACGTATTTTATTTCTCTTCCTCCATGAAAGAGAAACTAATACCAAACCACTACATTACATCAACTACATCCAAGGTATATTATATATCTTGTCCACGACCAGAAACAAATAATAAACTACTAGGTCACGTATAAAACACTGATTCAGGGTGGCACAAAAATTATGTTATATAGTTTTCCATAAAAACTATAAAACGGAACTAAAAACACAAGCAACACTCGTGAGTCATCTTTCGGGCAAATAGGCAAACGGAAACTCTCAAAAATTATGCCGGTGTAGAAAATAAGTAAGTTAGAGTAGGCTGGAATGACAGCAGTGCAATGTAGACGTTCAGTAAATCTGGTTGCCAGAAAACCGACTACCTAACTCTAACTTTTCATCTACGGTCTCTCGGTGTATATAGTATATGCCCCAGATCTACACAAAATTACACAAACGTTTCTATGATATTATTAACCCTATAAAAAGGAACAAACAGTCCCGGTGATGGAAAACTAGCAGAATGCCAGGATCCAATTTCTGATCCTATATATTATTATAATGTATACCTACTTGTGTATGCTTCCATGCATAACTTATACGTATGTGCATATATGCAGGGTACATACCGGGTGAATTCGATTTTAAATGCCACCGGTAGCACAAGGCTTCTTCCTGTTAATTCCCATTAGACGCCATTCTATCCCTCTTCTTCTCACCCCAAGAACCGCTAATATACAGTCGGCATCAGCAGTTCAAGTGAGCCATGAGTGCAATATTATAATCTTATGTATGTAAGTATGACATGGTAATATATATATATTTCAGAACGGTCAGTAGTTAATATATATATTAACTGTATATTCCATGGCCTATCAAAAATGTGAACAGATAAATTAATGCATATTCCATCTCAAAAGATAAATGTTTTAAGGACAGGAAGTCAATGTTGACAAGTGATCATTTGATGTATTATTCGGAAATATTATTACTGATTACCAAAAATAAATAAGATATTGAAATATCAATATTCAAAAACCTTCTAAAGCATCTCGGTAATAATATAATACATTGTTTATGATGTAAATATAACTATTTTCGAAAATGATAAAAACAGCAAATAAGTATAATTACCATGTTCAGTGGGTTCTACGAGACCATCAAATTCCACCCCTGGAAAGACTTGAACGCCGAATATCAAAGCGGCTTTGAGCAAAATGCATTGTAGAGTACGAATACCTGAGATTGAATATGAAGAGAACAAACGTCCAAATTTTATTTAAAAACTAAATTGAACGTATATTTAACATTTAATTTTTACTAAACTTACTAATATGGTCAATAGCTCCAGCACAAAATTTTCCAAAAAACTTCTTTGCACCAAGTCCAGAAAGGTCGTTTATCAAAAATGGCCACAAGTGTAAAACATTATTCCTATAAAAAAATAAAATATGAACAGAATAAAACTACTATATTTATATAATAACAATAAATAAGTTATGCAAATACATAAAACAGACATTACGAGTATAACGGCATAAAGAGCACAAAACATTTATCATGTGCTGTTTTAAAAGCAAAAAATGAATTCATGTTTAGATGTCTAAAATGAGAAAACTGGTAAATATTACACAGAATTAAGACAGCCTAATGAATTAGAGTTATATAATAAAAATGTTTTAAATATGTTTATATAATATTGCATACACGAATGAAATCATAACAAAAAATATATTATTATATCTGATATACATATGATATATCATTACTACTGAACATAATATCGCTGTAAAATATATTTATTCAAATAAAAAATTAAAATATTCTATTATTAAAAAATATAAAAAGGCATATTCACAAAGTAACGTTTTACCAATGGTACAGTATAATACTCGTATTAAACACATTTATAAATTAGTCCTATCATTCTATACACATTCGCAATATTTATGTTATATATACAATCTTCATATTATTTATTTTTATTTGATAAACTTTAAAATATATACCGAATGACGAATTTTACGCAGCAATAAATAATTTAAAATAATATTTATAAATCTACGATAGCATAATATAACCATTAGTCTCATCATATTATTATGTTATATTATAGATATAAATTGGTCTTGATTTTGGATTATACTCGTACTAGTACATAGTCAATAAAACACAGAACATAAATGAAAATGTATTAGATATCATAATAATTTTGAACGGTAAATAATTATTGACATTACTAGAAATATTACCTGTATTAAGAATGCAAATTGTAATACATAGTGTTTCCGTCAATGCCAGAAAATTCTAACAAATACATTTTGGACATTTTTACAAAATTACTAATTTTCACACATTATTACATTCAACGCTATGGTATTGCTATATGAAATAATTATAAAATCTTCTAAAAAACCATGAACACAATAAACCAAATACAGGCCATAATCAGGATTAACTTGCAGATAAAAACGATAAATCAGTTAATGACATAATATCTACAACTTAACATTATATAAATTGTGAATAATGTAATATTAAGCTCCATAATATTGTAATCAGTGTATTATTAATCTCTCACCTAGAAAACCGATCTCTCTTTTCTACCACGACAACCTTGGCTCCCAGAAGAGCGAGTTCAATGGCACAACGGAGCCCACATGGACCTGACCCTATGACCAAAGCCTGAAAAACAATGAAAGGATCATACAATTTAGGCGCTGGAAATAATATACATATAAATTATATCTTGTATAATTCAATTCAATACAATACTAATATTTTTATTTTATTTTAATCAAACTATTTTTTTTATAGGAAGTGAACTAACTGCATTCTAAACAAAGCAACATTTATTCACGAATAATATACATACAACACTATAGCAAAAATGTTATATTCGACTAATAAATAATTGAGAACACAATATAAGACTTTGAAAACATTGTTCTATTACTAAAAATATTTTCTGTGTCATCTATAATAAAATAATAATAAAAACGTTGACACCTAAAATATCAGGGAACATGCTTTGCCTCTATAGCATAATCCAGATTGCTTGAACTATAATAAGAACGTAAGTAGATACAAGTGCTGAGTAGCTCTATTCCCTAACGACTAATAAGTCGCTAACACACTCAACTAGTGAATAAAGTGTTCTGTGGCTCAGAATTTGAATTAAAGAAGTAATTCCTTCGATATAGCGGGTCTATAAGAGAAATGTAAAATAGTATATATTGCGTAGTGGGAAGTTACTAACTTTGTGTTAGCTTTATGGAAGCTTGACACATTACTACAAGTGAGGACAGCAAAGGATTAACCCTTTGAACTCATTATATAAGGCGAACGCAGTGGTTTGTAAAAAAAGCTTTCATTATGGAAGTTTTATGCAATTTTCTTTAAATAGTTTATGTTATAAATATAAATGAACTGTGAATAAAACATAGAATAAAGAAAAACGATACAACAAAATTTGAAAATTTGTTTATTCTAATGTTAAGAAACGAGTTACTTTCGTGAAATTTAAATTATTACACAAAACAGCCTATAGCAAATACAACACAAGAATATATACAAAATAGTCAGAATATCAATATATTATTCTATTATAAATAAATAATAATACGAACCAAACATTGTAAATAAACTGAAATAAATATTTAACTATCTCAATGTCGTTTATTAAATTAATTCATATAATTTATACGAAGCAGGTGAAGTATTCTTTTACATTATATTTTGCTGGACTGTCATTTATCGTTTGTCTAAAGAAATTTAAAATAATTTTACATGAGTCGCAACAAAATGTTGACATAATTATTATTAATTACTAACAAATAAAAAAGACAACGGTGAAATATCTTATAAGTCTAGAGTACAATAATCGATATCCCGAACTTTTGTGTTGGTTTATTATCTTATTGAAAATTTCACAACTTTTTTAAAGTAATTGCTGCCAATTATGTTGATCACATATTCTTTGTATTTCTTAATGACTTCTCTTTAAAGCTTTTAAATGTTGGTGTATGTTAACATCCTTAATAAGCATCTCCGGACATGCCAATTTATCTAAATAGCAAAAAAATCACCTATGACATCATAATATAATACTTCTTCATTATATGTGATTTCATCTAATGACATCATAATAGAATACTTTTCATTATATGGGATTTCATCTAATGTCTTGTTTTTAAAAACGTATATTCTATACTTGCAATTAATTATTTTGCTGGTGCATTTTTAAAAGGCGCTTTTCTAATATTTTTTGTATTTACTTGTCTGATAGTTCTTTCTTTTTGTAAAAATATTTCAAAATGATGATACATATGTTTAATATTAAAATAAAATGTCGGATAATATTTTTCTCTGTATGTTGAAATAAATTTCTGGGCGTGTCATTAAATAATGTTGAGTTCACTATGGAATAGATATTTCCATTACGTTAGATTTGACTAAATATAAAAAACATAACTTAGATATAATATATTATTGTAATAGGAAATTATATTGATTACTGTAAAATATAGATCATAGTACAACTGTATTGTTTATTTGAAAAACAAAATGAACTTATTTCATAAATCAATAATTACAATGATGAAACAAGTAACAGCACTAAGTCTTTCGATCAAATCCTTCATGGCAACTTTTGATATTTCAGACAAACGTAGGAATGTTTGCTTTAATTGTAATGTTTGATCCACATGTATCGCACAAGTATTTACTTAAATAATACTTAATGCCATTGATACGACCATCAGTTTTCATTTTTACACCATTTGATGTTCTCAGAAATAAAAAACTATTCAAAAATGAAATCTAATATTTTGTTGAATTGAGTTATTTCTTCCATTGTCCATTTTTCTTATTAAGAAATTCGGAAAATATAATTAAAACAGATTTGTCATCTTTTTGTATTTTTATGTTCACTTTACAGGTAGTCTTTGCTTTACATTGCAAAAATTAGCCACATTGCTAAATCTGAACATTTTAATTAATAATTTAAAGTACAATGATTTAGCGTGTTTACTTAAACTAGTAACGATCTCATTTACTTGGTTAGAGTCAGGAAAACTTGGAAAAAGATGGTTTATGGCATCACCAGAAATCGGACACGATTCGACAGTTATTCAAGATGACTTAAACTAGTGTACAGTGTTTCAAATAATTTTATATTTAAACATTAAAAAATGATATCACATTGATGTCAAAATGCGATTCAAAAGGAAATACAATCAATAATGAACAATAAATTAAACAAATGTTCAATTTTGAAAGGTCAAATTGTACTTTTAATACAAGGTATAACAAATTACACAATACTTAAAGATTCTTAATAAAGAAGGGTAATCAAGTAATACTGTAATTATCACACTTGGCTACAAAAGCATTAGGTTTCAATTACAGGTAGATCAAAAGTCAATTAGAGTGAATGTCACGCAATCGAACCTTGTAATTGACCGCTACCACTCAAGAATCTAATTTTGACAGAGCTTTAGTAAACCTCATAACACTTAAATTTATACATTTATTTAAATCTTAGAAAATACTGTACTATCTACAATAAGTAAGGAGGTGAGAAAATGTAATGAATACAAACAAGAAGCTATTATTATTAACGATATGAAATACTAATAGAAACATTATTTTTGACATTCTCCACTGTTAAAAAATACTTTAAAATAATAGATTGTAACATAATGAGACCAGATATTTATGTTTAGAAATATCAATTGTTGGTTGACGTTTGGAGTGTATACCTTCAAAAAGTACAAAAGTACCAGTAAAAGTTGAAACACACATCTTAGAATTGAACAATAGTTTTGTTGCTTAATAAATTGTAGACACTTTATAGGCTGTATAACTAAAATTACACTGACAATGTTTAAGTAATAAAATTAGATAGACTTTTATACATAAACTAAATTGGTAATTTCAATTAATAGTATCGGCGATCTAGACGATCAATACATTTTTATTTCCTTTATCTAATTTATTTACATAGATAAGTTCGAATAAATAAATTCAAAGATTGTTTCATAAATTAAGACTTATTAGCATTAATCTACGTTTTTACTGAGAAATATTAATAGAAAAATATAACACGATCTTACTGTATGACAATATAATTCGATTATAAGTAGAAATAATGATAAATACATAATAGGTTTCCCCATTTAGACTCGTATACTAATATTTACTTAGTCATAGAGAGAACTGTATAGCTTTAAAAATGTGTTACAGATACGAATTAATTACTCAAAGATCTATAAAACTAAATAACTTTACAAGTGCGTTAACTAATGGTAGTATACTGGGAACTAACTTATATAATTCTGTTTCAATAACAAGAAGTTCTACTTTTACTAGTATATAAGAACATTTATATTATTAAAATACTATATAAATCAAATTAACTTATTAACTCATTTTCATAATAATCAAGAATGTATCAGAAAAATAGTAGGCGGAAAAAAATAGATTGATATTAAACAGATAAAAAATACGTATTCAATCAATCAGAAAACAGAAATAATTTGTACTATATATAATTAAATAATAAACTGTAAAAATTAATATAATTCTTCAAAATTATTTTATATTTTATAATTAAGTGTTTCTTGTCAGTTACATAGATATAATTTCTTGGAAATTTCCATTCTAACTGATAATTACCACCATCACCTTCATATGGGCTGCCGAAGTCTGCCGCTTGTACTCCTTCTGTCCAGCCCGTTTATCGAGTCGGGCAAAGAGACTCTGCGCGTGCCAATAGCTCGAGAGTCGATGGCGCAGCATTCGATAGCAGTGGCGCGGTTCGTCAGCCGGATTAAGATCAAGGAGATCGCAAATTTGATTAAAGGTGGAGATGATGCCCTGCATTGTATTGGCAGCGACAAATTTGTCAAAGGCGTCCTGGACAGCCGGGGCGACCATGTTAGAGGTGCTGACACTCTGGTTATATCCTCCAGTTCCGCTTGTACTGGCACCTCCGCCGTGGTCAGGAATTCCCATCCTCTCGTGAGCTAGACGTGGGTAGATGGTAAGGCTGAAGTAGACAGCTAAATTGTGCACTAGTATCCCCTAATTCAACATGACTGCGCTTAAATTTATACGAATGATCTTGTAAAATCATTTCTACAAAATAATTATTATAATTATATTAATAGATTAAAAATGTTTTGCAAGACAAATTTGTAGAATCACAAAGGAAATTTAGGTGTTATTTAGGATTTATCCTGTTTTGTAATTTATGAAATATGCAAATTAAAACAAAATTAACATACAAAGTAATAGGAAAATCAATATACATATGTAACTATAATTCATTACTATGATGGCTTAATAAGTTGTATAAACTATTGAAACATTATAGTGGTAAATGTTCTTAATAAAAAATATAGTGGGATCTACTATCCAAATCGCAACTCACTGAAAACGATGATATACTGCAAAAATGGTATACCCTTTTAACTGGTTTATCACTTGTTTATAATAAAACGAATTAGTAAAAACTATGTTAACAGCTGAGTGTAGATGCTATTGGATTGTATTGTTTAAAAACTAAACGGTATTAACATATTAATATATCCAGAGAATCTATTTGAAAGATGTGTGAAATAAGGAATAGTATATATAGCCACTGGCATAGATTAGTGCTGTTCTATTGCATTTGAGCAAGAAAATAATTGAAATCTGTTAAAAAATCTAAATTTGTTTTCATATATAATTTGTTCACATATTAATTCGAAAAAGCATCTCAAAAAAAGAAAACACATAATGTTACATTTTGTAATGTTAAACTGAACAATATCTTATTAGCACCAATACTTTAATACAGAACTTCAACGGCACAAATAACCACTTGATTTGAATCATATGGAACACATTGAACATAACTTCAGCAATAATTAAATGCCAATTTTGAGTTTGATCTCTATTATAGTTTATGGGAAAATGACATGGCAAATTGGCAGAACATTTCAGAGCAGTTCAATGAATATCTCATCAATTCAAAGGTAATACATGAGCATATGGTCATCTAAAACAAGAGTGTGGGGTTGAAGAATTGAAAATATGTTCTCCCTATTTATATTATTAATATTTTAATATCTAACTAAATTATCAATAATGATATATCTTTTAATATACTATGTGAAAAACACATAAGTCCAAAGAATATATTTATGTAGAAGATGTACTTGTATCAAATGAAGATTCATTAATTTTCCTCTTAATAAACAGAATAAAATACATAATTTATTGCAAGTAGGTGTAATCTATTTTGCATATATATCTGCAGAATTCTCTAAATTCTGTGAAGTACATATTGTCCAATGTATTTTTTAACAAATGATCTGTTATTTTATATTATATAAATAAAATACTTTGAGAAACATAGTGATACAAAAAACCAAGCAATTCATAATTGAGAGAATCTAGTGTCCATTGTGTTTATTATGATACAAAACCAACAAATAAATGAAATAATAACCAAGACATAAGGCACAAATACATTTAATAAGGTCTGTTCTTACTCAATTTTACAATAATCACTGAGGTACCTTAGATTGGATATTCAATTTATATAAATTAAATAGACCAAGTGCATTGCTGAGAAGTAGGAATTAAGAAAACCACACTTCTTTTAATAAACATGTAAACATAGTCATTAAGTGTAAACATAATATCATCTTAAAAGAAGCTAAAATTATACATCAAAAAGTAGTTTGGTCAACTTTAATTAACTTTACCAATGGTTTAATAGCTAAAATCGAACAATATTTTCAGCTCGTCTTAAATATTGTTACAATATTATTATTATAAGGCAAATTATAACAATGCCTTTATTGTAACAAATTAATGTTGGATAAAAGTACTTATTTGTATAAATGTCAGCAGAAAGACATTGTGCATTACGAATTATTACATATTTTATAGTTATAAAATATTTAACCTTGTATAATGAAAGGTGAAATTATGGTTTGATAGTATAACCTTATATTTTGTCTATCTAAAATTGTCTTCACTTTTTACTTTAAAATATTTCAAAAGTCGTGGTATAATATTTTTTAAATATGCTTATGATCTTTTATAAAACAATATATATGATTATTATATATATAAATATTTGATCACAATTTTATCACAAACATTTTTTTCTTTGATATAATTTTAAACTACAATTAAGTGGAAATGAAAATACAATAAGTTACATATTGCCCAAAAATAGTAGTACTTGAAATGAAATAAGATATCAAGTACAAAAAATAAGTATATATAGTGTAATCCATATTTTAATAATTCATCACAATATAATACTATTTTAATAATATAGTACATTATCATGACTAAAAAATATATTATCTAGATTAATATATAGCATAATATATTTTTATTTAATAAAAATATTAACTATTTATAAAGATTCTTGTTTGTTAATATATGTTATTTACATTGTATTTTTAAATAAGGTTAAAAATTAAAAAATCTTTACCAAAAAGGTATAAAGTACAATTTATATTTGTAATCTTGATTGTTTTACAAAACAAAACTTTCCATGAATTAAGATATAACATTGCTATTATTTCTCAACCAAGTAATAAATGTGATTTCAACACTATACTTCTAGTGTTGATCAAAGAGCTTAACTAACTTTTGTTTTGATTCATACAAATATTGGTTATGTCTGTTACAAAATCTAAAAAAATCTGAAATTACAAAGCCAGCAATTGTGGAAAATTTTATTGACTACGAATATTATGTTAAGAGGTACTATTTTCTAAATAACTTTTTTTAAGAAAGTTTGCCAAAATTTTTAAATAAAGTATGATTTGATTATTAACATACAGTTTAAAATTTTGTTAAATTTTTGTAATTGTTTGTGCAAGATCAGAATTGGAATAATAGACATGTTTTCATTTCTTGCAATTTAAATAAAGCTATGGTGCATGAGACATTGCTTCAGCAACCTCTTCAAAATTCTATAATACATCTCTGGCAAATCGGGCCTTACACAAATGTCTGTAAAATGCATACTTAGTACAATTTTGATAAAAAATGTATCACCAACTTCTTCAGCAGGTTTAATTTATGTTGATAGATAATCATGAGACACCTTGTATATTGCTGTATCATAAAATAATAGGTACATAAACATAAATTTTATTTTATACAAACAAAGAATAAATATATGTAGAATCAAATTTATTAATGAACATAAAACTATCATTTTAAACATATTTATTTAACATAAATATGAAACTAAGCTAAATAGCTATAAGTTTACATAATATCTAATTTACTACAATTTCTTAGACTATGAAATATAATATTAAGTTATTTAAAGTTAGTAATATAAATACTAATACAAATTTATTAAGAAACAAATCAATAAATATTGATAATTTTAGAAATTTTTTCAAATTTTTTCAAAATATTATGTGTCTCTCTATATATGCAGAGAGAAATTTATTCTAACCAAATAGTAAGTAGATTAATTATGAATATATCAATCAATTATTATCATAGACAGAAATTTTCCTCTGATGCACAACACTTGACACACTTCCATCACTGATCTTGGTCCTTAGCTGTCCACATTGCCACTGGCAATGATTTGCCTGTCCATGCCTCCATGTCTGTAATCCATATCATCCTTCAGTGGCCATCCTAAATGACCTGGCATACAGTAAAATTATATGAGCCAGTTCCATTTCCTCCTAATGTCTTTTAACATGGCTAAGGCAAGGCATTTTAGCTTCCTTTCCTTCACTATGTCAAGTATTGAATGACTGACTTGAATTTAGTTGTGGCTAAAAGTATAGCTAAATGTTGTGGAAAAATCTAGAATAAAATATAATTTTATCATAAAAATATATTAGGGTAAATATCTCTTTATTAGAAAGAGTAGAACCAGACATTTGGAGTATTTAATTATGCAAAAAGAATACATCTTGAACAATTAAAAGATGTGTGTTAATTCAGTTGTTTAAATAATATTTGAACAAATTGGAACCATATAAACAAACTATTAAGATCTTGGAGATTCCTGCTACAGAATTGGACAGATTTCCATATTTTCTTTTACTGTGTACTTCTTTCAAATAACTGAGAAGCATGAAATAACAGTACAGGAATGTTAACTAAATCATATTTTTAACTCATTAAATTTTATGAACAAAAACTCAACTTAAGCATAAGTACAAAAAGTGTAGCAATTGCTTAATTTTGTATTCATAAAAACATGAGCTCTAAGGTTAAATACCAAAATTTGACTTTAGAGTTAAGTAAAGGATTATTCCCAAAAATAAAAATGAGTTACACAATGCAGTAATCTTCGGATTTTTCTCCTGCAAAATATTATTGAATTCTTTGATATTTACATTAGCTAGGAATCTTAGTGAAATCTGTTTGATTGACAGATCTGATTGGCAGATTTTAACACATTGGTATTGTCCTCATAAGTGTGGCATACTGTTGGTCAATTCATACTATGAATGAATCATATCAAACATTGTCAAATTTTAAATTTCTCACTTGCTAATTTGGTTCATGAAAAGTATGGCAGTGTGAATTTTTCAATGGAATAAACTGTTTAGGAATAGAATATTAATGGTGTTAACTATGGCCAAAAAATTAATTTGTTAACTATATACATGTTGGAAATAGAAAAATAAATAAAAAAGTAATTTTATATCAACTGAAAACTTTAATCTTTTAAATTTGCCAACCATACTTACTATTAATAAATGATGTTACAAGACATTTTAAATATAAAATATGTTCTCATATTTGCCAACTGCATGTACAATTGATAAATAAATATATCAAACATTTAAAAAAATCAACTTTTTTTTAATTTGCAACCATACATACATTGACAAAAAAATATCAAACATTTTAATTTGAAATCAACTCTATATTAAATCTGACAACAGTACATATCGTTGGAGATTATGAAAATTATTTCATAGTTAGAATGTTTTATATTGGCATTCATTAATTGGTATGTACAGTAGGCAAATTTAAAAGAACGTTAATTTCAAATTAAAATACTTTCAATATAGATATTTATTTGTCAATTGTATAGTATTTATTTACAGTCACAATATAGTATGAAAGCTAGTCATGTTCTAATTAAAATGCATGATATATTTATTTATCAACAGTGTGAATGACTGTTGGCAAATTGGAAAACCAGTCATTTTTCAAAGCCAATTTTTCTATTCACTAACCATGCATATTATTGAGAAAATAAATATATTATATTATAAATATTAATAATAATAACATATATAATATAATACATCTAATAATGTAAACTATTAAAAAACACTTGCCAGCTGGGCAAGTACATTTAAAAATCTATTCATCCTGCCAAAAAAGCAACTTGCCTAAAATTATTTATTTAAAAAAGTTAGTTTATAGGTAGTAAATAGATATGGCCCTAAATTAATTGATTTAACTTGCTGATATCTTGTTTTCCTTACACTTAAGCTGAAAAAAATGAATTGCCAACAGGAAAAGCACTCGCCCTCAATACTTTTGATTCACTGCAGGTGAGTGGGAAAGTGACTTTTGCACCCCTGATATAGATTCAAAGAAATAATGAAAGCTTTGTTGTTTTAGCTATATGTGTATATGTAAATTTTAGAATGAGTAAATTATTCTAGTTCATAGAAGTTAATTTGTTAATATAGAGAGCATTTTTTATAATTATGCAAATATTTTTAATAGATTGAAATTCTTTTTATTAAAATGTTTGATAAATGTATTTATCAAAGATATGCCATTTATTGAATTTTAAATCCAATTGTTTTCTAATGAATTTATATACTTGATATATTTATTTGTAAATGGTATGTATAGTTAGTAAATCTAAAAGAAAATTGATGTCAAATTTGAATACTTAATATATTAATTCATCAAGAGTATATACTGTTGAAGAATTGAAAAGAAAGTTAATTTCAAATACAAATGTTTCATATATATTTATTTAATGATATGTATGGTTTGCAAATATAAAATAAATATTATACTTTACATGTTTTGTATTAGCATTTATCAATGCTAATGGTATGGACTGTGGCAAATTTAAAAGATTTTAAATGAAATATAATTAGAAATTGATTTATATTATTATTCTTGAACACTAATAGAAAATATGGTTTGTAAATTAAACTTTTATAATAGTAAACTAGTGTATTAAATATCTATTTCTATATCATATATACTCTTGATCTATTCTTATACTATTATATTGAATGCAAACCATAATTAGAATTTTAAATTTGTCAAATCAGTCATACAGTCAGGATTATCACCATATGGTTCCAAGAGCAAGGTGTCTAAGTTCTGGAATAACCTTCATGCAGCCCAGACCATTGCCTAATTAAAATTTTGTGGGCAATTGTCAAACAAAAGTTGGACTTATCAGTGCTGGTGGAGCTCAGTTTGGAAATAATAACGGCAAATGACTAAAATAACGCCCATATTATTTTGACTCAA
>JAYRBW010149854.1:0-14408 GCA_036023295.1 Invenusta paracnida | reverse complement strand
TAATCCTATATTAAATTCCTTTACTAGCAGCAAGTTAACTGAAAGTAGGTTTCATTTTTTAAGTTACGAAAATGATTAAGTTAACCGCAAAGTTTACTTTCAAGTTATCTCGCACTAATAAAAAGGAGCCCAGTTAACTGTAAAGTTTTCTAAACCATTTTGGTAACTAAACTCTTGACTAAACTTAAAAAATGAAACCACCTAATGAGAGGATAGGTAGCTATAGCTACAGTAGATAGTAAAGTATAATTTGAGAACGTAAACATATTAAACATAATCCATGAGTAAAACCAGGGACTCGTTATAATTATAAATTTGGCTATACATATAACGTCATCTAATTTAATTGACACAAATAGAAAAAATCCAATAACTAGATAAATTAATCAATCTAGTTAATTTAAAGTATATTTATATCTATGAATTAAACACAGTGTTGACTCTTATTGATTTCATGCATAGCGCTGTAAATCTTCGTCAATATAAAACCGTTTTATTTTAATAAATGTTATGCAAATGGGTTACAAAAAAGTAGTATTAAATATCTTTATTAAATTAATTTTAAGATCAAATTTATATTTTCAAACAATTTTAACAAATCGTAAGTTGTTTGTAAAATGTAATTTATTGCCTATATGCCTAAAACTTTTGTGCAACATAATCTGTTTAACTGAGTCAGTTTTTAAAACATTATTTTGCAAATGCTTTCGGGTATGAACATAGTAGTATTGAACTGCATACAGAATCAATACGAATGAAATCTCTGTATATAATTACTCTATTTAGTAATATAAAAATATGGATTTAACCCAATGTTTGAAACCTTACAAACATAAGAATTACTTTAAAATAAAATGTTATAATTAATTATAAAATGTAACGTATACGAATAGCATAAAAATACAAAACAATCAGTGTAATAAGTGTGAAATCGAAACAAAATATCGAATGTGATATTTGAATTTTGCAATGTAGAAAAATAGTTTTTCTATTTGGTAACACCTTCTTCGTGAAAACAAAAATATTCAAAACAGTAAGTCAAAAGGGGTACTTTTGGACAGAAGTCAGGAAACATGCATAGTTAATAAAGTAGTTTGTGTGTGAACTATAGGTAAGTCTAATCTTACTCAGTAACAAACAGAAGTAATAGCAATCAGGGAAATCTTTAATATACAGGCATAGGAAAGTCGAACTCTTATTAAAAGGGTTTTAAAAACACACATTTAAAACATTTCATATCATTTATAACAAATTGTTACATTGATAGATAAAAGCTAAAAATTGTGAAATACTTTATCAGGTATATGACACAATATTAATGTTATTAATTATGTATAATTCTGTTTAATAAAAAAAACATGTTTAACAAAAACAACTTTAAAATCTAATCTATTAATTACATAAACCTTGGAGTAAAAATGAATGCAGAAAATACAATTTGGATAAAATCATACAAGCAGAACAAGAACTATTCATGGAGAATTACAATAAAGGTTATAGTGGAATTTTTAAAGCAATATTTAGACAATTTATTGCTAAATATACTGATGATCTTGTTGTACAAGTACTATAGTATAATAATATAAATGTGTCTGGTACACAAAAGGAGTAAAAACTGTGTTTTAGATTATCTATAGAGGCACTTCTTCTTGCCTATCTTTCTGAGTTTGAAATCTGGCAGTAAGTAGTTTGGTAATTTCATCGAATAGGACCTTCGATTTTAAACCATGAGCATCAACGTCTACTGAATCCGGGTGATAGTGGGAAATTGCCTTTACAAGCAACTTATAAAAGTTAATTGAGTCATCCAATTTTTCCTAAAAAGTAAAAACACTGTTATACAAAAATTTGACTCCAGTATTGATAATATAATTGTTAATAAATTATCTAATATCCTAATTCAAAATAAAAACGACAGCGTTGCAAAAATAAAAGCCACTGAAACTGACATAAAAAGACGCCTATAATATGTACTGCTTATTAAAAGCATTTATAGATCAATATGTAGATTTTCTCTGTTAAATTGTCGCTAATTTTAAAATATTTGTAAGTAACTAATTTAGAAAATAAAGCATCATAATTTATGCGTTTCTTAATATCGACTGATAAAAATTGCATACGCGAGCCGGAGAGAATTCTGAAAAATTAATATTTGTGTTACCGGAATTCAAATTGCTATTATTTCCAATCAAATTATAAACTAGACTATCAGAATATTGCTATTAATTTATTTGTATATGTGAAAATGAAATATGTCCTTTATAAGCAGTTAACTTCACTGCAATTTTCCAATCCTTCATTATTTATACATGAACAACTTTTTAAAAAACGTATTGTTCAATCTTAAAATTAATTATTTGATTGACTTTATAATTATAAAAATATGTTACCTTCGAAACATACAATTATTAGATAGCTCTAGTCTGGCTTTTGAAATTTGCGGTAATCCAATAGAGTTGAAAAATATTTTTTAAATTATAACTAGCCAACGATATCAAGCTAAAGAATTTTGATAGTCTAGTTTACAATTTGAATACAACCATAGATATCGGATAATTATTAATAGTTAGTTAATTGTTTATAGAAGGTAGAGAAAAAAACAAATCATTATCTATAGAAATAACAGCAATTTGAATTCTGATAACGAAATTATGAATTTCTTCCACGCACGTATAATGCAATTTTTCTCGGCCAATAAGATGCCACGTAAATAATTACACTTAATTTTTAATAAATTAAGCTTGTGCAATTGGCTTGAAATTAGTAAAAATTTGAGCGAGAAAACCATATAAGACACACAAACTCCGAAGTTTAGAACATTAAACGAATTAAAATTACGATTTTTTTAACGTTTATGATATTTCGTATTACTTATTTGAAAGAATGTTTTATGTGAGTTTCATTGGTTCTATGTACCATAACCAATATTATTCTAAATTTTTGTTCTTATTTTATGATATTTCTAGTTTGTATAAAGGTATCCTAAACAATGCCTAACTTTCAGATTTTTAATAGCCAGCATTGTGACATATAATTCATAGGGCCTTTTTATATTAATTTCATCAATCGCTGAACTACGTACTTAGCAACGGACGTCTTTTTTTAATTTCATAAAACGGTTCGAAAGTAAGCCTAAAAGTATGTTGGCACCGGGAATTGAGCACCACATTGTTCAATTCTGATTGGTTAGCGCTTTTCACGACGTGTAAATGGACGGTAAGCCCTAAAGATTTTAAAGCTCGCTCTAGTTTTTAATCCCCGCGTTTGGAACCGCGTTGAGACAGGCTTAGTTAAGTATCTATATTATCAGAAACAACCGATTTCATTAATTTCTTTATAAATTATTCGTCATGGCGAATTTGTTCCTATTATTATAGATAATGTTTTTCCTCAACCTGGACGCGTATTTCGGGATCGCTTGAACCCATAAATCAAATAGTTATATATTAGTATATACAATAACTTATAAAGGAGTTTATTTGAATAAGAATAACAAAAAAAAAGTATACAATAATAATTATTTTTGTGAATTTTCAATAAACAATTGACTGATTCTTTATGTCCTTAGTATAATATTTATATTATATATATTATGCTAACAACTGAATAGTATAATAATATATACAACGCTACCTTACCTTTTAACAAAAATTTTCCAAATAAAATTGTATTTAAGTGTATTTCTTATACTTTCCAGTTTTTACCAACAAACTTTACCTTTTATATAACTAAAATATCACAATATTATAAGGTACAATGTGCTACTTCCATTATATTATTTCCTCTAAATAAATAAAATGACGCAATGACATTTTCCATTTTTGGCATGTAACACCTGTTACACGATAGGCTATAGACTATTAAAATATAATATATCTTTCTAACCTCAATGCGTGTGCAGTAGTTTCTATAACTTATGGTGATATCTCAACTGAGCCCTCAGGGGGTGGGGAGTCTAATTATTTACTTCTGATATGTGCCTATGCGCCATCTGCAATTATGTTCATTCAATAGTTTTTATATTTAATTACGGACTAATATACTGCAGATAACTATCTTATTCTATAGTTTGCATACATTAATTTAATCTGTGTAGAACATTTTTTTAATCATATTTTTAAAGAAAATTACAACTGTATTTTCTCATTTAATTCATATTTTGGTTAGCTTTCTACGACTGTTCATGTAATTGTTAGAGCATTTACAGTCATTTGGTGTTCGCTTTACTTATTATAATTAATATATACTTAAAAATTAAGTATTATTGATTATATCTGGAGAAGTCCAGAAATTTCTGTTTGCTAATTTTATTAAAAAAATACTATTACGAAGAGTGTATTATTATCATTGGGTAAAAAAATTAGAACATACAGAATAATTCATTAAAAACGTGACACATTTACTAAATTGTAATCATAAGATAATTTCTTTAAGTAATTAAAAATGTAAATATGATTGAATAAACATGTTTAAATTAGCTGTAGGTGAAATATGCCATTATATAATATGCATAGTAACTGAATATTTTTCATAACTTCGGCGATTTAAAACATATAATGGCATATTTCATTCAACTAAGTCTTTAGTCCCACCTTACCTATTATAAACAATCTTTAGCACTTTATCTATTAGCAAAACCATACAAAATTAGCTATTAATATATACAACTACAAAAATATAGAATATATGTGTAGTGATTTACACCGATTAATTATATCAAATCAAATCAAATTTCGTCCTCACCCTGCGAAAATTTGAAGACTTTTATTATCAGTCATATTTTATTCTAAGTGATAGAGTAAGCAGAAGAAGCAAGAATTTGGTTGTAATTTGGGTTGTATACACTGTTAGCCAATCACAGTTATTTAAAAAGAAATTCGACAAGTTAGCACTGTGCTAAGTCGCTTTATAAAATCAGCCCATAAAGTAGTTTCAAGTTTACAGTGTTAAAGATTACACTGTGGTAAGTTTTTGCGTTTCATAAGCAGTTCCAAAGTAGAACGTGTTAACTCGTTAATTTATCTTTAAAAGTCTACTATAAATAGTTTGTGAAGTGATTTATAAATGCTTATGGAAAAGTAACTGTTGTAATAGGTTATAATCTATAATAATCACTATTGAATTATGTATGTGGCTTTGTAACTGTTGATGTAACTATTATTACAAGCTGTAAAATACATTATGTTATGTTCAGAGTATTTTAGACTGCTATTGATTTTGAGATTATTTTGTTATGGCTAATAAGATGAAACAAACAAATATTTGCTTACGTGAAAAAGAACACATTTTAGAATTTACACAAAGCAACAAAAATGTTATTGAAACCAAACTCTTCTATGATTAATCCAAAAAAGACATAAAAGTGAGAATTGACCAACACTGTTAATGTTCAATTTTCTACTAATAGAAGCGCAGTACAGCCGAAGAATTATTGAAGGCTGACGACATCAACGACAAAAGCATCAACAGCATTAGATTTGTCCCACGACTAATTAAATGTTGAGCTGGTATTATTGTGGCGGATCTTAAGCCACTACACAATAGCTTTGATGATGATTATATGGAAATGAATGAAGATGGTCAGTAGACAAGTAGTACGAAATGCGCCTCCAAAGCTGTTGCCCAATCATCAAATATTCTGATATGATGCTGATTCTTCAATCTGGCAATTGATCTAGTCACTCTTGGAATAACTCTACAAACAGTGGCAGCTGAAACACCATGAAGATCTATAATTGCTGAATAGAAACATTTGGATGCCAAATATCTAAGATACACAAATACTTGTAGATCTGCAGATTTTGACGAGTAGCAGGTTCTAAGGTATAGATCGCCGCATTTCAATTATAATCCATATGAGTCAGTGCTTTGAAAAGCTATAATATATTCTAAATGCTTTATCTAAATATTTATAGAATATATTATTACCTTTGAAATTTTAATTAACAATTACAAACAAATATTTTTCAAATCCAATTTACTTTTTTATAAAATTCTGCATTCTATATAATCTATTATTCCTGATGTCATTTCATACAAAATTTGTTAAGTACTTATTTCCCTTTGAAATATACATTTAAACAAAGTCTTTCTGTAAAGTAATGAATTCTGCATTATTATTTCTTAGCCTAATGTAAATTTTTTCAATTTTCTGAACTTATTTTTTGCATTTAGATAGCTAAAGTTTAAAAACAATTACATAAGGTATTGTAAATAGTGGTTCATATCAGTTAGTATATTTTACTAGAGTCTATATATTTTATTTTAATAGTATAGTATAGCAAAGCATTTATTATTTATTTTGATAGTTAGTTTTAAGAAGATATAGCTTAGTCTTTGAGTCCTTTTCTGTACGCACAGGCCTGTCTTGGTGCTTACTAGATAGAGCACCATTAAGCTCTCATGCAGAAGCGAGCTGCATTGTACTTTTTGCTATTCCTTGTATTAATGCTTTCAAATTAATTACAATTTTATGCACAAATATTATTGTTATAATAAACATAATGAGTACATTTATTTGACTTAATACCAATTATAATAATATCTCAATAACTGTATAAGTAGACAAACTTATTATAAAATCAAAGAAACTAAAACATTTTTATTAGTTTTTATCTTACTGTTCCAGGAAAAAATCTAACAGAATTTATTTATGGTAATTCTGATATATACATATAAATTTATCTATTTAATAAATTGCCCCAGATTGAAACAATGTAAGCAGCGCTCGACATTGACAAACCAAACGAACCCTTTCGGTTCACTAATCAATCGACTCGCACAGCTGCCAACTAGGGACGGGGGAAGTTAAATATGGTCCAAACTGGGGGTAAATAGATAATGATATAGATATTTTATCTTTTATAGTTTGTGAATATTTCGAAATAAGCATAAAAGCTTAACATTTTGTAAAAAAAATGCAGTTGTATTATATTTATTTTTGTATGTATGCTTTAGTATTATTTTAAATAATTATATTTTAGATAATTATATTTTAGATATATTAGTAAATATGGTAGTATCTTTTTAAAATTTTCAAATGAATAAACATTGATTAAGGAGCTATAAGAGAATAATTTTCTTTGATAAATCATAGCAATATATTTACTCGCGGTTCAAATGTAGAACACATAAAACAGCATACAAATTGAAAACAGTGTCGGTCAATTATGGTTATAATGTTCACTATTATATTTACAATACTTATGTCATATAACGTTTAAAAATTTATTTGCAATACCTATGTCATATAACATAATTTTAGTGATATTACTGAATCAAACTAAGTAAAGAATTTATTGTCTCTGTTATCAAGCCTTATTGTAAGCTTGTATTTGTATTTGTAGGCGTGCGACGTCGACAATTGAACCAATGAAATACAAGAAATATACATACTTATTCAAATTATATATAAATTAATGCATAATAATGGCATAATTAGCAAATCTTCTAGATATAATTGCTAGCTACAGAGAATTGGAAATGTTGATCCTAAACCGCTAATTATAACCCTTCCTAACTTTAAAACTAAACTCAACATCCTCAAAAAGACAAAATATCTCAGAGATCTTTCTGAAAATGATAACAGGAAAATAATAATCAAGGACACAATAAATTGAACAAAAACGATTAATAATAGAGTTAAGACGAAAACGTAGTGAATGCCAAGACGTCATAGGCCATATCGTAAACCGCCAATGACTATATTTTCCTTGTTTAAACTTTGCCCTATGGAACTTTCGTTCTCTCAGTTCTAAAATAGCTTTCCTTTCATCTGTGACTTAATTATCTCTAAAAACCAAGAAATTGTGTGCATCACTGAATCGTCGTTCTTTGGAGATTGTAGTGACGACACCGCCATCGTTTAGTTCAACTTTATTTTACCTAATTTTTATATGATTCATGCTCCTTGCTTTGATAGAAAAGGTGGGGGTATCTGTATCTGTCTTCGCTAAAGCTTCAATTTCACTATTATTGAATCTACTTAAACTGTAACACCTTTGAATATCTCGACGCATCTACTACCTACCATGGAAATAAACCCCTTCGCCTAATTATTACTTTATATCGCCCTTAATTAACCCATGATAAACATTCCACGTCTGCCCCATTCCGACACGATTTTCTGTCGCTTACTGAACATTTTGTTAACTACACGTGCCCACCTTCTCATTGTTGGAGACTTCAACTACCCCGTAGACGACAAAAATGATAACCAATCAAATCTGTTCTGTGAACTACCGATCTCGCTAAACATTACTCAGCATGTAGATCACCCAACTCATGTCAGTAGTCACACTCTCGGCTTAATATTATCTCGATTGTCTGAAGAAATTGTTTCAAACATGTCAACGATTACTTATTTAACTTCAGATCATTATGCTGTTCTTTGTTTTCTTAAAATTGCCAAACCTCTATCCACTAAAATCACCGTAAACCTATTTTCCATAGCCTTCTAATCCTGTAGAAATTAATCCATATTTTAGTTCTCTTATTGTGTACATATGTTTTTCCAGTATTGTTTCGCATACTAGTTGCACTTAGAGAGGGTATTACCATATAAGCCCTTTACAAATACAGTTTTATTATTATTATTATAATATATAGATATTTTTTGATTAATTATTTTCAAAATCATATTATGTTTAAGATTTGGTCATTTATATCTATACTAGTATATTAGATAATGGACTATAGGTATACACATTTATACTTTGACCACCTGATATGACCTAAACCTAATAAGCACAATCATAATATTGAAAACATGTTCAAAAGAATAATTGTATTTTTTAAATCTATTTTTAGTAACTTAAAAAATGTACACGGTTGCACTAGAAAATGTAAACAATATAATAATATTATTGGAGTATGAGATAATTAAAATGTGATTTCTATCATAAAATGGTTATTTCAGAATTGTTTAGTATTCAGTACTTCTCAAAAATAAATTACTGTTAATTTCATTATTATTAATTATAAGATTTATTATACATACATATATATAAATCAAATAACTGTGTTTAATTATCAATTTTTTACATTACTTGAAAGTTGTTATATATAAATAATAATTTAATAAAAAATAGTATGAATTTGATTATAAATTTAGAAAATGGTAGTAACCATAGTAATTTATTTATGAATATTACAATAAATTCATGAATACTTTAATATTTATTGTATTATGTATAATATTATATATTTAAAGTGTATTTTATACTGTAAATAAATAATATTATGTAATAGAAATAAACAATAAAAGTGATAAATAAATTTATCAATGGCAATATATTTCACATTTTAAGAATTCAAGCTATTACCTAAAGTATTGCTTATAATGAAATATCTGACTGGGATGTATAAAGGGTTCAATTCCTTCCCTTTTTATTTTATGTATAAATAATATATATTGGCTTGATTTTGTCATCGATATATGAGATTATTTATGGTTCATAGAAATGTATAACCAATAACATAAAATAATGCTTTTATAGAGATTGCATGAATATATTGATGGATGCCCTAATCAGTTCTATAATTTAAGCAAACTACAGGGCTAGCCTTTATAAACCGTAACAAGTAAATTTTTAGATTTTCTGAAAAAATGAAGCCATTTCTATGCATTTTTTAGTCAATAGAGAGGCCATACCTTCTAGTATATTAATCATGATGTGGTGGTTCTGAAAAGAACCATTTTCGCGTTCTCAAAGGGGTTGAGGAGTTAGTAATCGATGGGACATCCTCTCGATTCAATCACCTTCCTGCATCGTCTTGGCATCGACTCAATCAGATTGGTGATGTAATCTTCAGAAAGGTTGTGCATGAAGGCTGCCTCCATGAGTTGGTTGAGTTCGTGAACCTGTCTCCTGTCCAATTCGCTCTTCAGTTGAGCCCAGATGTTCACCATGGGGTTCAAGTTGGGACTGCAAGCTGGCCAAGGCAAGATCTGAATACCACGCTCTTGGAGCCATGCCATGGTGATCCTTGCTTTGTGAGCTGTGGCATTGTCTTACTGGAAGATCATCATAGGCTCGATCTTGTCCTCTAAGATTGCGATGTAGTCTCTTGCTGTTAGGGTTCCTTGGACTTGGTGCAGGTCCAGAGGTCCCTGACCGGAGAATGCACCCCATACCATGATGCTCCCGCCTTCTCCATGCAGTCTAGGCTGAACGATGTCATGTACTTGGCCTACACCACGTCTACTTCGGAATAACGGTGCTGGGTGGTCTGTACGAGGCAAGAGGCTGCGTCCAGGCAAGACGGGCTGCACGATGTCTGGCAGTCATTAGAGGCTTCTTTGAAATAATGTAGCTGTAGTGGCCTGCTGCGACGAGTCTCTTGTGAATCAGTCGTGGACTGAGGTTGAGATTGTGCGTTTCTCGCATGTGCTGAGAAAGGCCTCGACTGGTGGTGGTGGGGTGATTTACAGAATGACATATCAGAAGACGATCTCCTCTCTCAGGGGTATTCTTGGGCCTTCTTGGATGGGGGATGTCATCTACAGAGCCTGTTCGATGATGCTTCTGTATGAAATCTGAAATGGTGGCTACTCGGACTCCAAAACGGGCAGTTAGGGCATGATAGGTAACTCCTGTCTCATGTAGAGTGACAATTTGAATTCGCTAGTCATGAGTCGCATGATTCAGTCGAATAATGAATCCAAAACTCACTGTGAGGCAATAAAAAGCACAATTATTCACATTTGGGTGGACATTTGGGTATTCCTCAATGATTGGTCAACAGCAGTGTGCATAATGGAGAGGGGGATACAGAGTAGAGCATGATGTAACCTTTAAGCGAACATTTTGCAGTACTTACTCAGTCAAACCACAATGAAGGGGATGCCCGAGTACAACACAAGGCATGTGTGCTAGCCAGACACTCATACCGCAGCATATTACGCAATCATTCAGTTAGTGAGGCTTCCTCCTCTCAGCATGGATTTAATCTGATCAACTGCTTCAAAATATATCTGCATTGTGTTTCTGTTTCCTAAAGAACATTTGCTGAGCTTAATGTTCGAAGCTCATCAAATTAATTTACTTTGAGATCCGAAAAATATGAAAAAATGCTTGTTACGGTTTTTAAAGGCCACCCCTGTATATAAGTACCTAAAGATATGAGCTTGCAAAGATATAGCTAAATTATATGTTATTACAGTTTGTATAATTTTTCATAAAACCTTTTATTTTCATTATGTGTAAATGTATTTAGTATATTGACATAATTTTGAAAAACATCAAATTTATTAATGTAGTCTAATTGTATTAGTGAAAATTGAATAGTAAAAAATCAAGTGATCAATACGAGTATTGAAAAAGGAATTCTAAACGGATCCACCAAAAGTGGCCGAAATGATTTTTTATATAAATTTGTAAAAATCAACCAAAAAACAACTTTGGAACTCTAAATTCCATATTGTAACAGTGGGGTCCCCCCTCGATTTCTTCAGACTTACCCAAATTTTAATATTGATAAATATTGTCAAGCTGCTTTGAAATACCTAATCTTTCAATATTATAGTTCTGTTCCTCTTTTTGTATCCCTTAATACACTCTATTGCAATTAGAAACACATCTGGCGCTCTTAGAACCAATTAAGAAGTTAAAGTAAGTTTCCTAAGTGTTAATATGTATATATAATCATTATAACATTACACATCCGCAGTGTTATCCACATCAAATCGAATAAGTCGTCTTATTGTAGCTATCTTTAAATCTTCATAATTAAATGTTACTTTGATTAAATGCAATAATTGATAGATTTTGATAATTATTGGTTAATTGCTACTGCCCTATTTCTCATTTAATATTACTCCAAGACCTGGTACACATTAGAGCATATTCCCTGAAGTTTGAAATCTTTACATATTGTAGATTTTGCGAAATTAACATAAATTGATAGCCCCTCCCCAGATTTTTTATCGTAAATTGGAAGTCTCACGTCCTAATAAAAATATTTTTTTGCGAAGCCCTCGCTCGCTTTAGAACTGCTCACAATTGGTTCTAAGCGTCGTCTTAATTTTACATATTTTATATCGATAGGTAGTTATTAAAAATAAATAAAATAAAATCTTGTAGTGCTAAGATTGGAACCGCTTTGTGAAATTCTAAAAATAGTTGCTATACCGTACTAACTACCAGTTTAGCACGGTGCTAGCATTAGAACTGCTTTATTAAATTAGGCCAATGATCAATGTAGTAATAAGTGACTGTTTCAGATGATGTCAATTTAGAATTGAGAGTAATGGGTCTAAATTTCACAACATAATTAAACTTGTTTCATACTTGTATGAATTTTTTTAGACTTACTTTTTCTAGTTTCTGTCCTTCTTTTTTCGGAGGATGTTTCTCATAAATAAACAGCAGAAAATCTTTACAAGTAGTGTTTTTTCGCTTTAATTCGGTTAACTCCGGTTCAAGTTCCTTCATGTAGGGTTCCCGTTGTTTAGACCACTCTTTCTCTTCTTTATTTCGAATCTTAAAACAGGTATATATTAACAAATAGTATCATAAGAAACAGTTAATAAGTAGTTGAACAATATTAAGACACAACGTTTATAAATTTTTATTGTTTGGATTTAAACGTCCACATATTTAAAACATTTCTTTGTATGATCTAGATCTTAGGGGCAATTCTTTCTAATTGAAAACTTAAGCTTATTGAAGTGTTTAACATAAAATTACCGCAAATCATTGCTGAAAAGTTGGTGTATTAGACTACCTAGTCATCTTATCTTTAATATACATTATTTATGAGGAGCAAATCACGTGACTTCGCGAGAAAACATGCAGAATCAATTCCTTTGAATTTGAAAACAACGACGTTTTAACTGTTTACAGGTTCAAAATGATATAATACTGAATTATGTACAAATAAAATACAAAAACAAAATCAGTACTTAAACTAGGAAACTAAAATTTATTAGAGTAATATTGTATAATACAAAATATGGGTTTTAAGAATATGTCTAACAAAATCTTGGTAGTCTTTTCAACTATTAAATTGAGAAAGTTTTTTTATTGCAAATATGCACCAAGAAATCTTATCAAATGCAAAATTAGATTTTAAACGATGGACAAAGTGACAGGACAATACCAACCTCGTCCTGAATCTTTTTGAGGACGTTCAATGCCATTAGATACCAGTCGGTTGTTGTAATATTTCGGGGTTCAAAACTCTCCTGGACCTTAGAAACGAAGATAGCATGCCCCTTGGCATTCTCGGTCAAGTTCAGGTGATCCTTGTAGAGCTTGGCTAAGTTAGCACGAAGCATGCATTCGGTCTCCAAATCGTTTATTGTAGAAAGAGGTGCACGCATCATGTCTGCTGCCTATTAAAGATAATTAAAGTATTGTGAACGAGATCCTATAACTATTTGCTTTTTGTGTATTATATATTATTTCACAACATTTGTCAAAATGACATAGATATTATGCTCAATTTAATGTGTTTATATTAAATTTATAGTGTATATATACAGGGTTCTCAGTCATTTAGGCAAATCAAATTCACTGACTTTTTCAGGTAACATGCAAAAAACCAGGTCAAGCCTCACTCTTTATTTATAATAATAAAGCATACACGACACAAATTATTGGGAATTAACCAGAGCAATACAATTACATAAGTATAAAATACAGTTGGTAACACAGAAAAGTATAGCGAGAAAGATTTATTCAAGATGGCGTTTTAGATTAATAACAATTTCCCCTGAAAAATTACTCGATGATAGTGTCATCTTTTCATGAATCTTCTTCTTTCCTTCCAGGATCTTGATTTCTGCGCGTTTGTTTTTTCTCAATGCTTAGCTCCATATGATCATGCTTAGAACTTACTTTAGCATCCATAATAGTAATACTTTCCAAACGAAACTTCAAAGGAACTAAAAATTCATGTGGTATGTACAAGATAGTATATTCATTTAATGCAAAATACATTTTTGTAATCTGAATTAGTCTACTACTTTACTACTAATTGTTTATAATACGCAAAAATACGTACGTGATAAAAAACCCAAATTTCCTGGCTTTTCCAGGCAGACCTAAATTTTTGACAATTTATCTAGGTTCTCCAGGTCAGGGATATAGCATATGCAGTGCTGCCACACAACATTTTTGAAAAAAAAACGCCAGACTAAAAAAAACCTGCAACAACTTTCCAAGTATGTAGTATCAAATATACATAATAAATGTTATATAATATATGATATCTTAATTACAGGGTGGTCATATAAGACTAATAAAAATAAAATAAAGCCCAACTAGACTTTTTTTATATTTATGTAGTTTTATTAAGAAAAGTATTTCAATTTAGACAGTTTGTTAATTTTTTATATTGAAAATTTGATGATTGGTGCATGATATTACATTCTATTTTGTAACATTTTTATGTAGTATATGTAA
>JAYRBW010149843.1:0-14410 GCA_036023295.1 Invenusta paracnida | reverse complement strand
CTCTTCCGAACTTAAACTTTAAAAAATAACCACCTGAAATGGGCCCTTTTTGTGGCTGCCCCCCCCCCCCGTTATTTTTTTTCTGGATCCGCCTCTGGTGTTTGTATATAAATAGTGACTAAAAATAACATCGTCTCTGCCCGTGGCTTTTGCTTGATTGATTTTGGTGAGTTCTTTTTGGTGACAAAAAATCGTTATCTAAAGAAATCGAGGCAAACTATTTGGATTGTTACCAGAAAATTATGGGTTCACCATATTAAGTCGAAGGTCTCCACCGGAAAGTGGGTATAATTATCCATCAACTCCGTACAGGAAAATGCCAAATACTCAGAAAGTGTCTCCACCTTATCAACAAGTCGGATAGCCTCATTTTCATGGACTGTGACGAGAACGAAGATGAAGATATACGGAACAACTATCCTCCTCTGCCCCCGTAAGGAGAACAAGAGAGAGCTGTTCCCAGACGCCAACATCACCGACATCTTTCGCAATCCCTTAAAAATTCTCAAGTTTCTTGAGAAGATCAACTCCGACTGCGGTCAGCTGGCTTTCCGGTCCAGAATTTGAAAAAGGGGTTGGGGAGAGACGAAATTTAACGATGACCTTCGACGTCAGCAACATAAATGGTGTAATATTGCCTAATCTTCAAAAAGGTGGGATGAATGTTAATCGATTCAAATTGCTCCTCCGAAAATGATGCAGCCTACTTTCATAATTTTCAGACTTATTTCCCTTTGTGCATATTAAGACAAAACATTCACATATATTAATTCATTATATATTTATATACTTGTAATTATCGTATGTCCTGTTTTTCTATCATATGTAATGTACGCACAGTGTAACGAATGACTGATGTACTTATAAATTATATTTATAAATATATATAATTAGATTTTGAGAATAAATAGAGAAAAGATAGGATTATTCTCTAAGTATATATCACTAGTTCTTAAACATTCAGAATATTCATAAATAACACATTAATATATAGTGCAGTATTAAATTGTTGAATTTGATTACTGTGTGTAAAATTTGAATTCCGTAAGTCACATTTGATTACCTTATTTCCAAATTTGCTTACACTAAAAATGTAATTTAAGATTTAATATGTCAAATTTGACCTCCTTTATTTTGATACATTTGCTGTCCACTAAAATTTGAAATTCATATTTGATGTGGTTATGTCAGATTTAATCTGTTGTTCGTCCAAATTTGATCGAGAAAACCTATGTTGTTAAATATATATAAATTAATTAGTGCTGTGAATATAAGTTAGATGTTATGTTAAATCTGTTAGATGTGCATATAAAACTATCGTAGGTATGTATACATTTGATTTCAGGCAGCTCTTTCTGTTTAAGTTAGTTTCAACTTGAATTAATTATTTACCATTACATCGTGGAATTATGTGCTACCATAGGTATTAGTATACTATACAGTATGCAATTGAAGAATTAATTTTAACTAAAACCAGAAGATATGTATGTTTAAAATGCAATAAAACATCGTAGATCGTGTGAATATAGTTTTTTAAATAGTGTTTTGCTATTTTAAATAAAAAGGTTATAATGTCGTTTATTTTTCATGTAATTATTTCACTATAAACCGATGTACTTTTAAATTGAAGTACATATGTTGAACACTATAATATGATATATATTATTTATGTAGTATAATATGATATAATATATGTATATATACACATATATATATAACTAAATATATATACAAACATATTTATAATACAAATTTTTGTAAATATAGGATACCTACTTAACAATAATAAATATGTATACTACTGTATGTGGCATATAATAAAATGAAAAATGTTTAAAGTTCTTAAAGAAATTTCGAGATGCATTTTACGAGAATAACTTGAACCAATATTTATGAACAGTATGCGTAATAGTTACTACGACATTATTTAAATTGAAAACGTTTGGTGTATAAATACGAATCATGAAGAATCATGTAACTTTATTTAAGTAACAAACATAACACAAAGCATATAATATATAATTTATTATATATATTACTAAATAAGTGTCTGTCTGATTGAAAAGAGTTTCGATAGTGTAAAAATTACTATTCGAAGAGGTCCACTTGCAGACCGTTATTTTCGATACATAAGTGAAACCATTATATAAAATTTCTAATATTTTTTTTAAGAAGTTCATCGAAACTTTAGCAGCTTTTACATTTATGACAGCTTGTTTTAGGTCATCGACATTCCAGATTTTTGAGCCATGATACCAGGTTTTATAATTCTCTACAATCATTATCACAGAATGTTGAACCAAAAGTGATTGTAAAGGGATGGTGATGGGGAATTTATTGACGAAAAATATCTTTAAAGTGTATATGTATAACTGTGTTCTGCAGGTGACTAGTTGGGAATGAAATGTATATAAATGTAGTGATCTTCGACAAAGTGCTAGTGTAAAAATGTAGAAAAAACTAGTTACTAACGTATGACACATATACAGACTGTACTATACAATAAATAAATACTATTTGTTTGATATTACAATCTAGAGTTTTATTTAAATTAGAAATAATGTTTTGCATTTAGTTTCAATATCAAATTGATGTTAAGCTTATAGTTTTGCTTTCGATTTTAAATAGAGTTTGGATATTTTCATAAATGTGTAACTTTTCGTTTGTAAATTACCTTTGTAAATATTTGTAACATTGCCAATACTTTAATAAGGAATGCATTCAACAAATATATCTATAAGATCTAAGTTTACTTAAGTTTCTCAGATTATGGGTACGCTTACTCATCCAAGAAAGGTAAAAATAGTTTTACGTAAAATTTACAGAATTGGTTTAATTCCAAATTATAAAATTCATGTTACATTCATTTAAAAATGAAAATTATTAAATTTGTCTTACAAAACTATTAATAAAATATATATAACAAACGTTTTTATAATATCCAAACAAATATTGCAATATTTAGATGAATGTAAACAATTAATTTACAAGTGAATATAATTAATGTAATTTAACATACCACATTAAAGCAAATTATACACAGTGATAATAATTAGTAGGTATAAAGCTAAAAGCAACAGGTTAAAAATCTTTTTAAATTTATTTAAAGTGATTAATTCAGATTTTCATATTAATTTTCCATATTCAGTATATTCATATGCGAACTATCCTTTAACACGTTTATTATTTAGTAATATAATTAAATTATATTTATGTCCACCTAAATCTCACTATTATTCTGATTGAGATATTATAAATTTAATAAAGACAATAATTGGTGATTAAAAGTAGCATAATTATGGAGTGAAATAATTATATCAATTGGAAGATATTACTTGTTTTATAACATTAGTTTGAATACATTTTTACAAAAAGTTCTATTTTAAATAAATATAAATTGATACTATGCTGTTAATTGAAAGAGAAAACAATATTTATCCCCATATTCAATTTAAACTAGATTCGGAGGTTTATTTCCTTGATATTTTCGTGCATAAAAATGTTAAAATGTGTCATTGGAGCAAACTAAGATTCCAAGAAATATAGTCAGATTGACGATAAAATTATATTCTCGAAGTTAGACGTCAGACTTAAATAGGGCTATAGATACTAATAGAATGTACCCTGGAAACCCAAATCTTGTGTGCGTGTCAGCATCAGCTCAGACAATAATTATGCCTTAAAGAGCCTGTAATTTAACGGGAAGATTTGTTCTGCCAATCATGATTATAGACCATACCAGAACTAGTTGGAATGTTTAAATATTTTCTCCAGTTTTATTAAATGAGGAAATGTTACTAAAAACTTTGCACCATTCTTTTGTACCATTTCATCCCTGAATTTATATCCAGATCATCGTATTATTCTCATATTCATGACAATACACACATACCAAGATAGTGATGAAAATAATTTCTGAAGTTTGCATTAAGCTTATATATGTTTACAGGTATTTAAAAAAAGCTAATATCTTTAAGATTTGTTTAATGTTATAGATAGATAAGAAATTATACTCGAGCCGCCTGCTTCATCATTCGTTATAATTTCATTGTTAATAATAGAAATGAATGTTAATTTTTTTAGTATATAATACATGATTTAAATATAGAGAGAAAGAAAAGTAGGTTGAATATTAAATAAGAAAGAGAAAACACTGGGAAAAGTAGACAGAGAAGCGCTAAATTTTCAATAGGCATACTACAGTATTTTAACAATAGTATATTAGTGGTTATGTAATTTAATATGAATAATAGATTTAGCAACATATCATTAGTCAATCTTATATATACTTATATAATTTTATTTTTATAGTTTCATTGACCTACTTTAATATTTATTTTTATCAAATAATTTTTGATAGTAAGATATCTAATAAGAAAAATATTTAAAATCTAGAACAATGTGGCATCGTTATAATCATGACAAAGAATAATAATGCTTCCGGATATTAGTCTCACTTGTATGTATTTCTTATTGACATTAATGCTCTTCCATCAGATGAATTGGGATTTCATTGCAGAAGATACCATTCAGAGTTCAACCTTGAGGTTTAGTGACAATGGAATGCGCAGTCATTGTTTAGTTAAAACCGTTTTGCGAGGACCTATCCTTTCTGATACCAATCTCAACCAATCTTTTCACTGTTTATTTGATAACATAAAACAACAACTCTATACTTATTGCTCTCTTAATGAATAGGTGAGCTATTGAGGTGCTACATCGGAATAGTTAGGATTAGTGTAAACTGCAAAACTAACGATGTGCAATCTTGAAATAGGTTTCCTGTTCCATTAAATATAATTGCCACCAGTAAAAGATGATTCATCGCTTCGATTTTTTAGTATATTTTTTAAAACATTTAATAATAACTAGAAAAGATTGAATGAAATGCACTGTCATTTGATTTGATCATTCGTGACCGAAATACGTGACAATTTAAATTTTTGATTTCTAATACAGAGATAAAAGTATTTATATTATATATGATGCTGTTGGCAGCATAATTAAAGCTGGTTTCTGTCAAGATGTTGACCGTCATGGCTAGTCTGGTTTTGGTATATTATTAAAAAATATATAAGTAGTAGTTATATGCTTAGACAGAAGACACCAGACTGTTTATATTTATACATAGCGACAAACATCAAATCATTTAGTATATTGCTTTACACAAAGCTGGAATAAGTAGATTATTGGTTAAAATTGGTAATTATAAACCCGAATGTTATATAGTTTGTTTAGTTCAAGTAAAAAATGTAAAACATTACATTATCTAAATTAACATTTTATATATATATTTATAACATTAAAATATTAATTTCTGTTGTCATGATATTTAGAAAGAAATACAAAACTCTACGAATATTAAAACTAAGTATTGATACCTTAATTGCCAATATTTCGGTACTAGTGTACCTCGAACAAGGCAAGCGGCGTGAGTGATACAGTACACAATGTAATTATGATAGTAGCGAAATATTGGCAATTAAAATATATTTTCAGAATATCGAGGAGCCTTATTTATATTTCCTAAAATATTAGATACTTTATAAGGAAGGACAAAATACGTAATATATAATTAATAAGCTTGGTATATATATATGTATTTCGACTTCTAACCGAAGCCATTCTCAACCAAATGTACACTAAATCTTACGACAGCAATCACAGCAGATATACTGACCGCTGTAAACATGCAATGTTAGCACTCAGCATTAAACCTATTAAATGGCTTCGGTTAGAAGCCGAAATATATACCAACCTTATTAATTATATATTACACCTTTTGTCCTTTCTTATATTATACATACAAAGACAGCAGTAAATATTTCTAATTAGATACTTTATTTAAAAATAAGACGTCGAAAAGAATAATTATGTTTGGATTGTATATCTTAATTTAGTATTTTTTATTACATCAATGAATATACGCAAGAAATGGGAACTATTCGATTTAAAGTTTAAAAAAATTTTGTAAATATTATGATTATAATAAATACCTAAAACAAATAAAAAATTAAATTCTACATCTAGAAAGTGATATACCTAATATTTCCATAAACTTTTAACATGTACTACAAATTGTACGTTACTGTTTGTTTAGTTATATAACCCCCAAAAATGATTCCTTAAGCAGTTTCTGTGAATATGATGATAAAATAAGTATTTTGTTAATTATTAAAAGACACAATAAATATTATTGTACATAATGTAGATATTGATATAAAAATAATTATATACATAAATGGTGAAGGATATATAATATATAAAGTGCAAAATAGCAATCTTATTAGTAACGAGTTTGGTCAAAGTAAACATTATTAATATTTATATATTTAGTTGATTACATTTATTGGGGCACCATTTGTCTAGCTCAATATTGACCTATTAAGCGAAGTGATTCAATAACTGATGTACTCAATGAAATAAAAATACAAATTTTCATCAATAAAAAATATAAATACTCGTATATATGTATACCTACATTATCAACATTTAAAATACCAGCTATTATAATGAAAATAACTTCCTCAAAATTCTTTCTCAATATAATTAGCTTAAAATGGCAGACGACAATGCAGCTTTATTAAAATGTTTTTTAAAGTACTATTAGACATTTTGAAAAAATCACTTATAGATGGGTATTGGAACTACAATACCTACCTCATAATTCAAAGACAATGATAATGCTTTTATTTGAATTACTACCATACTTTCACGATACCTTATCTCATTATCAAGGTACAATGAAAGACATAATACGGTATATTTTACTGAAACATTCCATTGAAATAAAAGATGTCAAAACTTTAAAGTATATATAATAAAATTAGTTAAAACATTGAAGTGGTCTTTCTAACAGATTTTTTTAACTATGCACCTAATAGTTTTGTACGACGGAGTATTATAGAAGAATTCCTCACACAGCAATCTGTATATTTTAAATTAATAATTATTAGACTTCTTATTAAATTATTCAATGAATTTATTTTACTTATTTATAAAATTAATGTTCTGGGTGTTCATTTCTACGCATTTGAAAATTTGCTATCAAAAGACTTACTGTAGGTATATTGCTCTGCTAATTTGAAAATTACTTTTACATTCACATTTCAGTGCTTCCATGTAGCCATGTTTTGAATATTTATCCAATTCTTGATTTCCCCAAGTAATTCAATGTGACATCTCACAACATGTTATCAATATTCGTGAACGAATATCAATATCTAGAAATATATATTTCCTTTGACATTCTAAACACCAATCGGTTATCAAGGTTACAAAGGTAGGAATTTTTATATTGTATGTTGTAAATATTTGATGTGCTTTTTCACTTGATAAAATAAGTTTGTAGTTTATTTAAAAGTTTGCTATTTATAAGTAAATCTCATTAATAAAAATTATCAAGCTTGACATTTTTGTGCATATGAATTTATATGAGCATAGCTTATGTAAATGCATATTTTCAAGGAACACATGTATGAAACAATAATATAATAAATATAATAATATATAGATATACACTAAACTTTTAATGGTCTGCATAATTTAAAGGAAGTCTGAACGTTTCGATGTAATAATTATTGTAAGAAACATTGATGTTATATAGGGAGATAAATACTGTATCTAACACACATATAACAAGAACCTTTTTCATTTAAGACATATGTGACACAGTCCATTAATAAGGCTCAAAGAAGTTAGAATTACTTATTAAAAGTTGATCAAAGTTAACAAATACATTTAATTTTTAGTTTAGGGCTGATTAGTCAGGCTTTTGTTTTAATTATTATAATTATTAGTTCTATTGGTTAATTATTGAAAGAATAGTCACCATTTTAATTTTTCGTAAGTGTCAACATAATTCATTAGCTTATGTATTAGACTATTTAAAAAAATTATACATTATGAATATGCATATGTATGTATATGTAATGGTTGGTGTTCATTATAGAAGATAATGCTTGTAACATCTTTAAGTAATTGAGAAATTGAATTTTTGTAAATTTAAATTAATTTTACTTAAATATAATATTACATATATAGTATTAATAATTATAAATTTATCAAAATTTTAATTTATATTTATATATACCTTGTCATAAAACTGTTCCAGTGAAAAATATTTCAATAGATTTATCACTATTTTTTATGGAAAAACATTAATAAGCAAACTATTTTATTAAATAATCTGAAAAATAAACAAATAAAACTGTTACAATCATTATCAGTAGAAAATATATTACATCTCAAGAGCCAAGAAATGCAAATGAACCTTCTCTTGGATAATATTGATAAATAACTAAATTTACATACATAACAATCTTAATCTGTATAACCAGTCGGAGGTTCACTTCTATTTTTGTATACATCTGAAGAATGTTGAATAAATTATTTTACATTTTTAAAGCCTATACATTTACATGAATAATTGAATAATATAAATAATGCAATATACATTAGGAAATATGTTTGTTATCATAACACATTGATTTTAAATATATAATTTACGTCTTCAATATGTAGGAGGAGAAAATACCTAAAATTAAAAATATCATTTAGTAAATGTTAAACATAATAAGGAATTTAATCTGTATATTGTTAAATTAATGTGTCTATTTCTTAAATAGATTAAATGCATAATTAAACAGATAATAAATACAAAATATATTACATATTATTAATATACCATAACTATAACTTATTAATTCGTATGATGAAAATCAAAAAGACAAGACAATAGGCAGTCCAAAAGAAATTCAATGTACAAAAACGGTAGTAGATACATGAAACATGCATGAGCATCATAATTTTGATTTCTACTCTAAACATTTTTATTTCTTGTTTTTAAACTTTAGAGTACAGTTTTCAAACTTCACATGTACATAGTTAAACAAATATGTTTTATAACATATTCCATAGAAACAAAAAAGTTAAATATATATATATAAAGAAGCGAATAATGAAATCGTAAGTCGAAAAATTATTAAAAGTGATATAAAATAATAATAAAAGTAAAATAAATTAGTCTAAGGAAATATTTTTTACATGGGATAAACATTTAATATCGATTCAAATATAGATAGAAAATATACTTAAATATAAGAATGCGTAGCAAAAATATATCA
This sequence comes from Invenusta paracnida, assembly GCA_036023295.1. NCBI lineage: Eukaryota > Metazoa > Platyhelminthes > Proseriata > Coelogynoporidae > Invenusta > Invenusta paracnida. Next base: position 5,285 of record JAYRBW010149843.1, on the reverse strand, counting down.
TGATTAGGTATATGCAACCAGAAAGAAACATGTATACGTTATGTGATTTAAATATTTTCTATAAATACATTGCCTCTGATAAATATTTCCCATATAAGCTTTAAATCATTAAAACGTTCTATTCTCCCCAAAATCGACAGTGGCCGTGCATCCCTTCTTCTTAAAATTAATATCTTTGTCATGTCGCCTTTAAAATCTAGCTCTACCGAAATATTTCCACTTCCCCCATATGTCCTGTTCTCATTATACCCCTAATGTTACTCTTATGTACTTCGACACCTGGTTAATCCTGCCCAAATCAAATATTATTTTGTGTAGCCTATATGTTCAGCCTGATGTAATCTATTTAATCAGTCCTCTATCATCAATGACCATGTGGAAAACTTCAACCTCCTTCTTACTTCACCTTTCGTAATTTTGACATTATTATCGGTGAGATCAATCAGTTCGACACCAGTATATAACTCCCAACTCGAAGTAACTAACCTCGTCTTTCACCTACCCGTGATACTGATGTATTAGATGTCTCCTTGACATCAAAAATATTCTACAAGTATTTTGTCATCGTTACCAAGAAATCCTTCCAATCACCGAAAGATATGGAATATTTCAAACTCCATTATTGGCACTTCTTCCTCAAACCCCATATTAAGTAAGTCCTTCGATTTCGTTGAATCCGCCGTCGACAGTATAAATAAGAAACATCAATCTGTTTTCAAGGGAAAATATCCCATTGTCATCACCAGGTTCTTCCTAACTCCAGGACTTATATTATAACATTCGATGAAGTCTATTGGAAACTCTGTAGGCTTAAATCATTCAAGTCAGTATCGATTCCACAACTATAACAGTAGTCTATAAAGCCACAGATCACATTCTCGCCCCACTTTGTCCTATTTTCAATCTTTCTATAGCTTCTCAAAAATTCTCAACCCATTGAAAAACAAGTATTGTCTCTCCTGTTCCTAAAACTAACAATCCTACTATCAATGATCTTATATCCATTTCCCTTCTCCCTATTACATCAAGAATTTTTGAATCCATCGTGTTTCACTCCGCACTCTACAACACCTTTATAAAAACGTTGGAGATGCTCAATTCGGTTGCGTGCCTGGCTCCTCCATAACCTGAGCTCTTATTTTACTTTAACATACAATTTTCAGATGATTGAGAATAACCGGATAGCAGGAGTTCAACTTCTCATATGCGATTACTCAAAAGCTTTTGACATCCCGCTTGCAATAAGACTCTAACTTTCTTAGTGGCTTTATCAACTGGTTCGATAACTATTTTGATAACAGAACACAAATGATTCGTATCGGAAACTCTATCAGCTGTACTGTTTCGGTTACCTCTGGTTTTCCTCAAATATCAGTTTTAGATCAGGTACTTTTTTTTCTTCGTTGTGAGCCGTCTTCGTACAATTCACAATTACTCCTGCATCATCAAATACATCGACCACAAGACTCTCTGCATCTCTATTTATCTCAGCAGTGCCGACCCTCAGCATAATATCCTTGAAGAACATAACAATATCCTTATCTAGTCCGCCGCCAACAGCTTAAACATCGACATCAGTAAAATCAAATCTACATACCTTCTTCAAAAGATTTTCAATTGTTAGACCTATTAATTTTTCTATTGTTTCTCTTTCTAGCAACGCAAACAGTTACCCTTAGTGATGATGTCAGTAGTAGGAAAAGAGGAGGTCTGGCTCCTCTCTATCACCCATCCTGACCAATCAGAATCGAGTTCGACTTTTCAGCCAATGATAGGGAATTGAGAGTTATTAATAGAGCGCGCGCCATCCTTTGACCTCATCCGCTTAGCCTACTATTACCTCATCACCACCGTAGCACTGCTCTACTCCATCAAACTCTGATTCCTCAGCAATAGTACAGCCCCATTCTCTTTTCATCTGGGCCAGTGAAAACTAAAAGTAAGTTGTATAAACATAAAGTGTTATGTTACCCCGACACTATACTTACGATGTAAGATTTTCATGATGACAATGTTCATCGCTCTTGTATTCCATCAGTATTTAGTGATGGTGCATAACGATATGCGCGATTTGAGCCAACTAATTCTCCTATCCAGCTTCCAGATTTTTCAACCGAAACATTATAGAACATGAATCCAGAAATCTTGCCCATCTTCATATGCTAAAAGAAGCATTTCTCTTGTTTGTAAGTGAAAAAATTATACGTGAAGTACTACGACATACAAACCGGAAAGCATCTGACCTCCGACGATTAGTACTATTAGTAGTATAGTAGTAGATTATAGAGGGAATGTACATGGGCGAACTTATATTCCTTCTAAACCTACTAAATATGGTTTGAAAATCTTCTGGTTGGCTGAGTCGGAGACTGGCTTTGCGCTCAATGCAAAACTATATACTGGCAGAGAACGTGGTGCTGCACCTCAGCGCAATTTTGGCAGAGATGTAGTTATGGATTTGGTGGCTAAATTCTTCAACACGAGACGAGAAATTGTAACTGATAGCTTCTTCACGTCTCATCATCTCGCAATATCACTGCTTGAGCATAAACTGACATTGTTGAGCACTATTCGAGCTCATCGCCGCGAAATTCCTGCCACTTTGAAAGAAAAACGGTGCCCCGTTGGATGTAGCTTGTTCGCACATGACCAAGGCAATAAAATAGTTGTTGTGTCTGTTAGTCTGTTACAAGAATACCCGATCAAAATGTCTGGAATGCAACAACGCTGTTTGTCCCCTATAGGGACAAACATCGCGTCATCTCAAAGGTAACCAAGTGCCAATTTTATTGAACTTTTTTCATACATTTATACTATATATCAAATACATTATTTACAAACTATATTCGTGTGTATGTATAAAAAATAAATTTGCTAATTATTTTGTACTATTATTACTGAATATTGTGTAATTTACTATAATGATTACTATTGTTACTGAATATTGGGTAATTTACTATAATTATCGTGTATTATTATATTCTATTGTTCTATTATACATAATATTCGTGCTCATATTATTATTTTTTACTTTGAGTATGGCTAATTACTTCATCTTTATAAATTATGATATATAATTGCAAACTTATATAACTACAAAATGTAGCTGCTACCAGGATGGTGCAATACGATTTGCTCACCAAGATAAGGGTGACAACTTTACGATGACAACTTTGATATCACACTTGGCGACTTTACTGTGGGAGGCTATACCTGCTTACATTTAATCTAACACCAAATTTGACAATTGCCAGCCATGCACAACTCTATAGTGATTGGAATCTTTGATTGGAGCTCAAGTTTGGTAAATCACTTGCCGAGTCCATAAACGTGACTATTATGGCCGTTTTCGATGGAAAAGTGGAAATCTTACGTCAGCGTCAAGTGCTTATGGACTTTAAGGGCTAACTCTAAGATGCTCTATACAAATCAACTGCTTCACTTTGTGAGTCTACATCACCGCGTGGACAAGAATTTTCTGGTTGTCTACCCGGTAAATTGTCTCCTAGTTGAATTCAGGAAGCCGGATAAAGACCGGATAAGGGCGGCGTTTTTATACTTTTATATATACTTTATATATACTTTTATATTTTATCTTATTCATATAAAATACTTGTATGTAAGCTAGCTGCCAATGACTGCGATTGTACGATCACTTACTCGTAATGGTGACTTATTATTAGGCAGTTTGTCAGGCGACACTTATCCCAATGGTAGATTGGGGATTTTATTGTACTACTATTACTATTGATGTTTTGATAAATGAATTTCATCACCTCAACATCTGTCTTGTTTCTCTGACTTGCACACATATGGGGGAGAGCGCTAGATTGTAAACATGAACAGTTAGCAGGGTGAATGGGACTAAAAATGGATTTCAATAGTGATGAAGAATTGGGTGAATCCGACTCGGATACAGAGTCGGTATCTCACTATACAGATATGAAACCTCTGATTACCTCCTTAGTCGTACGGGAATCGATGACAGTCTATCCTATAGTGGAAAATTGGACCAATTTTATAAAGAGCTGCAGGCACACGCTTTCATGCTACAAAACCTATGGCAGAAGTCTGACGTATTGAAAAGCATTGTGGTGGCGATGCGTGATTTGGACTGATTTACATGGGGTGAAAATTACCTAGACATTTATATTAATGATTCAAAGGTGCAACTAGGGCCATATATTCGTCATTTTCTGGATAACCTATAAACATAATGGGTCTGTGTCTACAAATTTTCACAACAATTATCATCTATAATATTGTGTGTGTAATTCTAAGACCTATTATTGACAGACACTTGCAATGCACAAGTTTACTGCACTCGTTATTTCATTGGGCACTATCCTAACTATATTACTATGTATATATATATTGGATATTTATCACTATGTCTAAGATATTTAACAATTCTACATTAAGACCTGAAGTATCCGAAACGACTGTGAAAGGACATTTTATATGCTCCGCTGTTTAATGTAAACATTCACAACTGTATAGTAGTGCGATTGTCTTACTTGAAATATACTTATTTATATGTATAAACTGGCTATTTTTTCTATTTAAACCCGGGTGCATAAGACCAAATAAGAAGTCAAGATAAATATAGAGAGATATAAAACGTATAATTGATGGACAAAACATTTAAATAAGAGTACAACATGAGCATATACATATGCATGAAATTGGATGTGAGGAATGAGTAATGGTTAGCAGTCATTTATTTTGATACTTAGCAGTCGCACATTACCTCATTCATAAATCGTTTCTTTGACGGCAGGGACCTTCTTCTTTTGAGCAGTAGGAGTCATCATTGAAACTGCTGCTGCTGGGGCCGAATTGTCACCGCCAATGCTCTCCCCCTGTCGTTAGATAAGGTGAGACCGGCGGGCATACAGCAAAACCCTGGCCGATGCTCGGGCCAGCACTGCCAGGGGGTGGGGGGCGACCTCCGAAAATCTCCATCCAGAGTCCGAGAACAGCTGGGCAGTTCTGGAGCCAATGAGAGAGGTCCTCCGATTCTACCTGACATCTCGGACATATCGGCTCTGCTCCTGGGTTGACGATCCTGGCATAGACTGCCAGACACCGGCTGTGACCCGATCTGAGTTTGGCAAGCAGAACCAACTCTCTCCGATCCCTGAGATCTACAAGTTTCATACGGGGATAAAAATAAAGAGTAGCATCATTCAAGGGGTAGGAGGCAAGAGAGGAGAGGGGAGGGGGGGGGGGAAGAAAGAAAAGCCGAACATGCTATGTATATGCCGTACACCTCCCTCACTCAA
>JAYRBW010149832.1:0-14413 GCA_036023295.1 Invenusta paracnida | reverse complement strand
CATTTTACTTTATAATGAAACTTTTGACTTTTATATTCATTTGGTTATTTAAAACATTCACTTTACCTCGTTTTTATTATTATAAATATAAATATTATATTAAAAAAAGAATAATTTTAGAAAATTGAGCTTAAATTGTAAAGCTATTCCCATTGTTTAATATGGGGAATTTTAAAATGCCACTGAGGTCCAACATCGGCAGATCTCTATTTTGGAAGGTTTGACAACATTATCTACAATCATAGGGGGGTTAATTCTGGTACCTCGTTCCTTGTAGCTGGAGGGTGCCAGCGCCCGTACTATGACACACTAAGGCAATATCTAAAAGATAAATTAAGATAAAACTACAAAGAAACGTGTGATAGATGGAAATATTAAAAATAAATACACACAACAGACGCAAAAAGAGACAATTTATGGCGACCAATTAAAACCCTTCTTTGCGGAAGTAAGTTAATTAATAATTAGCTAATTTGATGCATGATAACTTTCTATTAATAAATATTTGTAGTTGAATCTGATGAGAATGTTTTCCTAAAACGAACGGGTTATATTACAAAACAATAAAATTCAAGTCGTTGGATGTACTATTTTAATATGGTTGGCATGTTGTGTTTTACGACAACTCTTCTTAAATCAATAAGCATGACTACTTCCCTGTACCATGAACAAATCGAATAAATGGCGTAGCTAACTATCCATATTTCAATACATTAGCAAGTACATACTTTGGACTAATTAACTCGTAGAAATCGTCATTCGCTAATAAGGTTCTATCCTCTCTCTCTCAAAATTATACTATACTAAAGACAGTAGTGTTTTACAAATTGTGTCACCAGGAGCAACGTGCAAGTATATCACGTGAAACCATGGAGAGGGCTAAATCTACCGGTAGTGAAGATTACCCCCCCCCTTTAATTTTTACTGACTATACTCAATTGGTACTACGCTAGCTGCTGCTTTTTATTATTATTATTCATTACTACTAGAAATTAATGGAATGGTGCATTGTTGATATAAGCATGAACTGCTTATAAAGAAAAGTCGTAATAGAGTGAACAATTCATAGTATGTATGACTGCTTTATCTTGTCAACTGTAATGCATTAGCGTTTTGAAGAGATGGAAGATGGGGAGGGCGTTTAAGGGCTCTTCATATTAAATGCGCCGTGTTCGGAATAATATTAGCATAGAGCGTGAAGCTTACAAATGAACAGTGTACATATAATCATTTATTTGTCTAAAACTAAAAAGTTAAGGACAATTTATAAAAATATGCACGATGAATATATATTATATTCTTCATACTGTGAACAATGCAATTCTAAATTGAAAACGGAACATACTAACTGAATAGAAAGTATAGTAAAACCTACATAAACACGAAAGCAAAAAGAGGATATTTTCAACAAACATAAAAATAGACAGCGTGTAACATTGAATTATATGGAATAATATCGACGCGATATATGGTAAATGAATAATTGAAAAGACAATTAATAAAAAAATAACAATTAAACACAATAGCGAATATGGAACAATAAAAATAACGACATCATATAAATATTCCAAATATAAAACCTAAAAAATATTTTCTTTAGTAGTACATTAGTATTTTATAAATTTTAATATATTATGTGTTGCATACAGAAAATCTAATGATGTAAGTGACTTTTTTAAAACGGGTAAATAGGTTAAATAATTTCAGACATTTTACAATAATTTTCTATAAGTTCTAAATAAGCAAAAGTATAACACACAAAATAAATTTACAGTAAAAATTTAAAACTGATAATTTTCTGTAATCCACAATATTATAATACGTTTTATTGAAAAAGAAAGCAGTGTTTTTTCTTTCTTTTAAGCGGAAGGAAATAACGACAATCAATTAGTTTTCCCCATTATTTTCTGTTTACACATCTGAAAAAATTATCTTTGTCGGCTTTCGAAGGATATTACAGATATTTACAAAAATCGCAAAATTAGAGTGCACATTATTCTTTCTTAAGCACTACTCTGTCAGTTAAATTTTCCTGCTGGTGTGTAAAACAGAATGGGTAATCATAAATTAATATTACGTCTGTTGACCCTCTTAATTTCTAAATTTTCAAGAACAAGGAACACTAACAGGCATTCAGGATAGCAGCACGAAGAGTAAAGTTTCTCCCACCTTATCTTCGTTGCTGGAGTCAGTGGAAACTGAGAGACTGTCGTCCGCCTGTCGAAGGATTGCTGCCTTGACAACAGCGGGATCATCCACCGCTGCCAAGAGCTGCTTCTTTAACGCTTTCTTGCCACTCCCACTGCCGGTGGTTGGACCGTTGTTGCTAGGGGCAGTTGCGGCCGTAGTAACCAACGGCAGGGAAGTAGAATTTGAGGTGCTACCACCCCCGCCGCCGCCGCCGCCGCCACCACCACCCTTTTTGCCACCGCCTCGGCTGCTACGTCGGGGAATATCGATTGGTTCAAAGTCCGGTGGATCCGGGTGGCACCCGCCTGCATAGTACGCATGAGAATTAAATGTAGAAATACTAAAATACTTTAACCAAGAGAAGCTCCTAAACTATTGTATTTATGAGTGAGGGATATGAAGGAGTATGATCTCCATACTGGTTGCTATGAACGCGCAATATTTCGTTTGAAAATTTTAAGCCTTGTTCCGAAAATGAAAGGGATGAAAACCAAATTCCAGAAGTTTATTTTTCTATAATAATTATAATAATATTTTTATGACAACTGATAATGACCATTTACTGACCAAGTTGGTAACTGACTAAGACGAACATGTTTGACTTGATGGTAACTTGTTTAGTCACGATATGTATTTATATTTAATATAATAATATAAACAAACAAAAAATAAATATCGACACAAATAATACAAATTAAAGAATTAATTAAGTATTATTATACTTATAATAATATAAAATAATAAATATTTAATTCTGAATTTATAAAAAGCAAAAAACAAACACTATTTTTCTAAATGTTAAAAACGAATAAATGTAGATTATATTAAATTACAGATATGAACATGTTACAAGTGTTGCCAACTTGTAACATGTTCATAATATCTTACTTTGGTTTTCTGCGAGTGACTTTTAATTTACGACCTTTTTAAAAGTTTAATACGTTTCATGTTCATGTGTACTTTTTTGTTTCCTATATTGTTATATGTACTATCAAATCATTCTATGTGATTTTAACCCAATAAACTATTCTATTCTAACTAAAATCATTTAAATAGCCACTTTATAATACCAAAATCTTACTTTTGGCCATATACTTTTGAGAAATGATAAAGTTCGCATTAAAATTCAACCTTAAAATAAATTACATTTTTGGATAATTTTGGAGATAACACTTTTTGTTGCTATTTAATTATAAACTAAAGGTATCCGTAAAGATAACGAATTGAAATGTTACCCATATCTTAGATATTTCTAATATTCATAAAAATGCACAGGTTATGGATAGGGCTTTGCTTTGATATTGAGTCCAAGAACTTATCGAAAATAAAGTCAGATATTACTAAAAGTGCAACTAAAAAGTAAAATGAAAGCGATTGACACAGTATTCTAAATTTAAGATTCTTTTCTAATAGAATTTCGAAATGTTTTTCGTTTTCCAGAAGTATAAAAACAGGATAGATTATCCCCTTAAAAATAGAACTGCAGAAAAAAACGGTTCAAAAGAAACATACAGACATACTCTGTGAGAAAAATAATACACTATTGAACTGCCGCGGTTTCTATTAAAGCTTTCCAGATAGGAGAAACCAATACCACCGAAAACTGAGGATTAATTAATTAGTATTCTACTAAAAATTAAGTGTAAAAAGACACGAATTTAAATCAAAGATTACAAAAGAAGCACAGTAACAATACGACAGTTGCAAAAGCCCATTATAAACTATAACCACGATTAGATTGTTTCAATTGAAAACACAATTAAATTATCCGTTCATTCTGTTGCCGCTTTCCTAACAGTTGAAATACATAATGAAATTCGAGAACAGTTAAATCATTACAATCTATCAATTTTGACTAATAATAATTTTTTATCTGGTGGTAAAAAATAGAAACTTTTATTTTCGTATATTTTTATTACCTATTTGTGATATATTACAATAATCCCACTGACACACCACAATAATGATAGTATAATTACCTTGGTTCTTTCCAGTTACCAATGTGACATTGGAGTTATTACCGCGTGAATTTTTTTGATTCTTGTAGTTGCTGCTGCTGCTGTTATTATTATTCGTATTGTTGCTGCTGTTTGTCGTATTACTATTACTGCCCGTTGCTGCTGACGATGCAAATTTCCCATTATTGTTACCATGGTTATTACCAGACCTATTCTGCCGGCCTCGGTTACCCTTGCTGCTGCTGTTATTGGTGTTACTGTTTGTCGTTTGTTGTTGTTGTTGCTGTTGTTGTTGATGTTGATGAACTGTCACTGATGATGATTACCCTGAACTACCGTTGTTGTGCTGTTGTAAAGCTGATGAAGTTGTCATTGATCCTGTTGCTCTGTCCGTTTGCACTCTGTCATGATGCTGCTGTGTGGTGAAAGGCCACACCCCTGACGATGACTTGTTTGTATTGACATGGAGACCACCGATGTTGGACCGCTGATGCAGCAGACCGCCAAAACCGGTAGCGGCTCCAGAGGCCTCGAGTTTTGGCTTGAGAGCGGCACGCTGACTAGAAAAGTTGAGTACTCCACGCGCCCATTGATATACACTCTGAAAGATCCCGTCAACAAAAATACCTATTAATAAAAGGAATACCTTAAAGCGGAAAAGAAAACAATTAATGAATTAAAATAAATAAAAAGCGAACAGATTTGTTAAACATGATATATATATATATTTTTTGATAAAACACCGTCCATGTTATAATATTAAATTAAAGCAATACATTTAAATCACGAATTATCGAATTAAACCGTGGTAGTGTTAACATTAACGCATTCTACCGACCTGAAAGAATCCACGTTTCCTCTTTTTAGATGTTGTCATCTGAAGTTGTGGCGGCTGTTGCTGCTCCCCGCTAAGAATCCCGACGTTGGTATAGTGATACTGATGGTGTAGTTGGTCCGTGACCTGCAAAACTGAGCTCCTTCTACTCCCATTACTGCTAATGTCCGATACACTTGAAGTTGGCTGGTTTTGACCAGAACCACCAGCACTGCTGCACCACATCCCACCCAACAAGTGCTGATTATCGAGGTGATTGGCCGTTCGGTGGGATATGTTCAAGTCCTGATCGTCCGGTGCATTTTGATTAGCTAGTAAGGCCGAGGGCCGCAAATCGAATACGCGGCTGGAGGAAATCTGATTAGTGGGATTCACGTTGAATCGATGCCGATGGAGAACGTGACGCGTGAAAATCCGATCGGCATCGCAATAGGCGAGCGCAATGACACAGACGGCGAGAACCAGAGTCACCGCTAGCACTGTGTACCACATGAGTACCTCAATTTCTGGGCGGGCCAGCGCCTGACTGCACCGATAGAGCATATGCGGTGGGAGGGTGGCCTGGACCGTCAGATTGAGCGGTGTCGAACTCAAACTCGTATGCACGCGCAACTGCTGATGGATTCGATGGAGAGAAAAGTCCGGCGTGAAGGCGATTTCTAATTTGCGTGTCTGATTTACGCCTAACTCGAAGCCGGTGCAGCCACCCGGGACCTCGAACCCGTACCCGGAACACCAGGCGTGTTGACCATGTTGGGACGCGGAGGTGGGCTGAAGACTGAGAACTGACTGGTCAGAGGAGGAGGAGGAAGAGGAGTCATCACTGGAGGCGGAGGGGATGGACGCGGCAAGAGGGTTCGGAGCATCGCTCGGTCCGAAGGAGAAGCCACGGATGTAGATGGGGAGGTGGCCGGAGTTGCGTAGGACGAAGGGTCTGCGGACAGTGAAGTTGGGTATCTGGCCCTTTACCTGTAGACTCTCTGTACAATTGGGAGTGCAGGGGTCACATTAAGTCCTTATGTTACCTATTTATCACGTGAATTATAGCGATGCTTTGTTGAAAATTGTTGCGTTTAACTTATTCTACATAAATTGGAAGTAAATAGTATAGGCCACAAGTAGCCAGCGTTTGTCGTTTCAGATACATTACATTAATGTGACTATTAAATCCTAATCTATCTTAAAGCCAAGGATAAAAATTAATTAATGAATACAATATATGATTGTACAGTATTAATTTAATTTTCATACTGTGCAAGTATATCGTAACAAGGAATTGGATCATATACACGAAATTAGAATATTTAACAGTGCATTAATCACCACAAAAAATAGCATTAAAAATAAATAAAAAACTATCCAAAATTGTGTAAATTTGTAGAAAATAGTAAAATATTCATAGAAATAGAAAGAATATACCGACATGATATTTACTTTTTCAGTTTAGTTATATATGCTAAACGTATACACTCAAAATATAATAAACTAAAGGACTATCATTTATATTTTGAAGATATAAAACTATGCAAAATAGGATAATTTTAGACTATGAATGCATATAAACTTATTTACTTCTCACCCAAAAAATTCATATACATATAATAGCACACATTAAACTTAGACTATTATAATACGATTTCTCTAAGCCTTTTAAAATAAATTAATGTATTGTTTTTCAGTCAAATAATCTTTATATAATTTTGGTTTCGAATCTCTTAACTTAACAATGTGCAGCTTAACATTTCTTTCAGTTTGTCTATCAAAATGTTGTACATTGATGATGGGGGTACATTTCTTTGTTGTTTTCTGGCGGCTAAACTACTACTTTTAGAAATTAAAGGTTTACGCCTAAGTATGCGGTTAAGCGCAGTCTTCATGCCTATTCATTAGAGTGGGAGCTTTTCATTAGCCTCTTATATAAGGAATACATGAATAGGCCGGTGATGCTATTAAGTTAATTACAGTAAACAAAATAAGAAAGAAATGACGCTTTATAATAAATTATGAAGCATCTGGAATTTAAAAGAAACTTTCATGAAATATATGAGTCCTATACATTACAAAAAGTTGTTCTGTTCTCCTTAGTGTAATTTACTAATGAAATCTTCAACACGCCAAGTATGAAAAAGAGCTTCTAAATATACATCTAGAACTTATACATGTAATCACACATAGCAATATTTTAACATAAGAGTTTATTGTTATTAAATGTGGGTATATAATACTAGAAACTAACATTAACAAATTAATATTTAAAGGATAACATTGAAAATCTGACATATTATGTGATTATCAGATATGCCAACTATACTAAATTAATAATGCATACTTCAATTATATTAAGGAAAATGAAAACATGCTGACAATGTCTATGTAAAAAGGAAGCTTGTTATGTTGCATCACTGCTTCGCAATGCTGTGCACTAAATTAGTCATATTTGAAATATTCTAATTCTGGAAAATGCTGCATATATTTTAATAGGTATGTAAAAATGTCCGTGAAATAATAGTACCTATATCTAAAACAAAGGAAACTATTAATTATATTCATTTGTCATAATCATTGACTCAAGAAGGATTGGCTCCAAGTTGGCAAAAGTTAATAGATTTAATTGACTATCTGGCACGGTTAATTAGTGTCATAGGTAATAAGCTTTAAACAAATCTAATATAACATTGTCCGAAAATTTAAAGCGAAATACCGCTGTAACATATTATGTACATGCTAATATTAAATACAATCAAACAATCAATTAAAATCTGATTAAAGTGAATCTGAATCAAAAGTGATTAAAATCTTTCCTACGAAATAATTTTAGTGACTTCTTTTCCAAATGGTTTCACATCATAATGACTTTACTTAGTATAACATTATAATAGGCTCATTTTAATTGTTAAATGATTAGAAAATTAACAAGTTTCTCATACTGAATGAGTTAATCAGGAATATTTCTTGTAAAACAGTATACAATACATACTTAGTTGTAGAAAACAGACCAATGGGAAACATAATTCTTTTTTTTTTCAATGTACATAAAGAACGACTTAGTTAATTATGTTAAACAGAGCAAAGTAATTAAATTAAAATGAGCTATGTATATACAATTTAGAACTACGTGTGGTGAAAATAACTTTAATACGAGTAGATTTAACAAAACCTCTAATTATCACGGCTTAGCATAATCACATTAAGTATTACTAAATATATACACGTGAGTAAACACGTCATGTGAACAAAAATACTATGACATACAATATTATAACACATTAATTCTTACATGAAAAGTAATATATTTTTATCTAAATAAAAATTAATTTTCTTATACATTTAAAAAAAAATAGTAAGTGAAATTTTTTTAATCTTGACATTTTAATGTATTATAAATAAAACTAGTCTAGTCATATTATTGTAAAAATTGAAAACACAAGAGACAAATTGTATGGTAAATAACACTAAATGGAGTAAATTATAATGTATAAATATATTCAATAAATATAACAATTAGGTAAAGAAAACAGAATTCATAGAGTTATGAATGATGATAGGGTTATGACAGTCATTGTGATTTTAATTTAGAGAAAAAAACAAATATATAAGCAGTCCATTATTTAGTAATATCACAGGACAGACTAATACTAACATTTTTCACGCATTTAAAATTTAGTGATAGCCAGAATATAATATTATCATTTAAATTCTTTTATTTTATACAATTTCTGTAGACAAAATTAAGAATGTTAAAACAAAAGGTAATACAACATGTTTACGGCATTACAGTTGTTGATGATTAATTAAGAATTATTATTATGAATGCCTACTTAGATTAATACAAGATTTTTTGAGTTAGTAGTTATTCCAGCAAAAAATGCAAATGTCTAAAATTAGCAAAACATTTAGAGATAAACTGCCAGTCTGTTCACAGATTTTCGACATTCCTGAACACTCATCTATCCAGTAGATTCATGTCCAACTGGTACTGCAGTTGAAGGATAAGGCCCAACTGTTTAAAAACTTGACTTGAATGATATAGCACAGTCACATGATTATGATTAAATACCTTTGTTAGAATATGGCAAATAACCAATAAATAAATTATATGTATATTCTCATAGTATTTCGAATTTGTACTTTATCCAGAGTCCCATCAACTAAATATAAAAGACATGCATTTTATTACTAATAATTTGCTTTTTAAATGTAAAAATTCAATACAAATTAAAATGTGAAAAAATTTTTGTTGAATACTTTCATATTTACATTTTATTATACAAAATCATTTAAATTTCACATTTTAACAGTGTTGGTTCAGGATCGCAGTGAAATCCTGTAAGGACCCCAAAAACAAGGGAAATCCGGATCGCTATGTATTATAAAACCTGACATTGTACTATAAACATGTATGCAGACCTGCCAACCCGTTAAGGTCAAAATCCAGAACAAAATGATTCCTTTGCATAGCGCATGACAGCGTGTTCAGTGTAGCCTATAAATAGGCGCGTAGCGACGATTTTTTTCCAGATATTGTTCTAGATGCATATGTTTTAGAACCTATTTAGAATATACTAAGTAACTACAAAAAATGTTTTTTTTAAATATCACATTTTCAAGTTGAAAAAAATGGGTTCTGCATATTTATAAAATGTAAAAGGCGATTCCGGTGATAACCAAATAATTTGATCTTAGTATTTCTCTCAAATAACTGAAATTGATTTTTTTTTCAAAATTTAAATGTCAAAACACGTTTTGGATGCATCAACCACTAAAATAAAGCACTTCACTATAATTGTAATAAAAAACATTGACTATTGATATCATCTGCATATTCAAATATATGCTCCAACTGAAAAGTAGACAAAGGAGCAAATTGGATTATATATTATAGAGCATCGTGTAACGAATTTTTTTAATAGAATAAAATTGTATGCATAAAAAACAAAAAAGCAATACTAAAATATCTGAAAACCAGGATATTTCACCCCCAATCCAGGACGCCCAGGACAGTTTCAAAATCCAGGACGGTTAGCAGGTCTGTGAATGGTAGAAAATAGCGCAAGTCTTTTGATTTAACTGTAGACTTTGTATTTTAAGGTCTTGAAACCTCTGGATAAATGTTTTTCTTAAAGCTTTTAATTTGACAATCGTTATTTTATGGTTTTTAGCCTCCAGAGCACTATCACAATGATTCAATCTGCTTTTGAAGTTCTTTCACTTCAAAGTCCAGCCTACATTTCTTCTTGAAAAATTGTTTTCGTTTTCTTATCATCTTTCTTTTATTTATCCAAGTAGTCAGTGTTCCTAACGTTATCTTGAAGATGATGCAGACACCAACAATTGTGGAGTAATTTCAACGTTGGATATACTACCTGACTGTATACATACATTTTTTCATAATAAAATTATTAGAATTATAGATAAACATCTACTATAAGCGAATAATATAATCAATCAAATACCCGTGAAATATGATCAATTATAGATACTATAATAGTCGAACAATCAAAATATATTTCCCAGAAAGATTCTCTTCTTCAGTATTTTTGTTTCTTTTAACATTGGCTTGATCATGAAAAAGATTGAGTAGGAGTTTTTTCAATTTTCCATAACTGTTGAAAATCTACTACCCCAGAAAATCTTATAGTCATCTAAACGATTATCCTGAGAAAAAGATGACGCTAACTGTAAAACATTAAAATATGATTTCAACCAGTGGAAAAAAGTAGTTTATAATTAAAAACAATATATTTTAATGCTCGTTTTTATAGTAAAACGTATATTGAATTAAAAATACGTTTAAGGACCTTAATCAACCCTGACTACAGTTTAATAAGAACAGTCTATCCAGATACCACAATTAAATAATAAACTTAGGAAAGGGAAATAATAAGACAAGAATAACAACACAAATAAGTAAGTATAAACACAGAGGAAACAGGACAACATTGACTCACGCTTACTATCACAGTTGCGTAAATGTTTCTCCGTCAGCTCAAACAGTAAAGGCGGTGTCTCCTCGGGTAGCGTGTTTCCAAAGAGCAGGGACCCCCTGGCGCCCACCCCGCTCACCCAGAGAGTCTCTAGACCCGTCAGATTGTTCCTGATGAGCAGTAGGCTGGACACGCGACCCGTCTCTGTCGGTTGGAAGTGGATACGCAGAGTGTGTCGGCCCGCGGGGGGCAGGAGAAGACTCGTGGACTCCCGGTGACCGCGGATACCGAACTCGCGGGTGAAGTCCTCGCGGTTCCCGGGGCTGTCTACCACAGAGAAAGCACTACTTGTGTTCCCGTCCATCTGTGGAGTAGGGCAGGTCCGGGGAGAGGTGTCACGTGTACCGTGGTGTTTTCTTCATATAATGCATAGAGTAAGAATGGCCAAGAGCTGTCATTCAACATAATATTATGCAGTACACAATTTACCCGAGTCATGAGGCATTTTTACATAATTCAATCAAGTCAAAATTTCAGGCAACATAATGACTATCTTCGTAAAAAAATAGTGACTTATAGAATTTCACGATCAAATAGAGACGGCGACAGAACAAATGCGTCGACGTCAGATCAGTTAATGGAGACGGCTGAGATTTGAATTTTAAAATCGCGTTCAGATGAAATACTGACAAGGTTATATTATATCAAATGCGTCCAGACCATAGAAATGGATCAATAATAACTAGAAGTGAAATTGTCCATCTCCGTAATGTAAACACGCGGCACCAAACGATTTCAATTATAGCATAAACTGTTGTGTTGTACAACGCCGCATTCTTATTGGAAACTCAATGCAGGAGTATCGATTGCTTCGAAACAGCGCTTATATATTGGTATATAGGCGAGATACAAGGAGAGTTTTCAAATCAAAAATACAATCTGATCCAAGCATATCTTATCGAGATATTATCGAGACTTTAACGGTAAGATTTCCCGCAGATTCCAGCAGTGAAATTGGCAGCTATACGCTTAGTTCTGTTGGCAAATGTGTTAGAATATTACTAAAAGTATAATTTAATTATATAAATTTAAAGTTATGCACAAGAATGTTGATTAAAACACAATATTGCATAGCTTGAAACTATATTAGCGGTCGATATTCCATCAATATTTATTATCATAAAAGTTAGCGAAAAATGCGCGTAATTCTCTCATAAATAAATGTTTGTTATTCCTTACAAAGTATTGTGAATTATACATTGCACATTAAAATGTCAAAAATAGTTGTAAAAGTCTTTCATACACAAGTTATTTGCCAAATATATTCCTCGAGAAAAGACAGTTCGAGACAGATATCTGATCTTTTAATCTGACTCGGTCTCAAGAAATGTCAAGATAGATATTTTACAAAAGACGGATATATTCTGAAACTGATACGTGTAAAATTCGGAAAGTCAAATTATTATCCAACAACGAAATCGATTTACATGGAAAGATTCGCGTCAAAGATAATCAATATATGAAAGGTTTTTAAATGTAGCTTTTCAAAATAATGGAATTTTGTATATTTGCCAAAATTTAAACAAACGGTATATTTTAATCATTTTTGATTTCCAATGCAATTGGATGCAGTTGTACAATTAGATAAATAACATTTTTCTTAAGTCAGATGGCAATTAATAATAATCGATTTAAATATTCCTTTTTGACGCTATTTGATTTCAATTATTTAATTGATTTTGAAAACACAATCGACTTTAAATTGATTCTTGCAAAATATTCAATGCTAATTTATTTATGCACTTTTAATCACATTTTCCTTTGCATTACTGAAATTAATATGAGCCCTATCATTTGATTGTAACTCTATAATTCCTCTGCTCCTTTTAACATTCCTTTTACGGATGGCAGCATCTTAAACTCGGTGCACTCTCCCGGTGCACACGTATAGAAACAGTCACAAAGATTAAACTAAACCTCAAGAGAGCGTTGTTTCATTCTGAAATCCACACTCCTACCTAAGAGGCAGCCAACGTGATCCAAGAAGTGCACTCTCCACATCAAACGTCACACTTGCGCCAACTTCAGGCCATGTGTTTGACAGATCAGCAAAAACATTTGCCTATGTATAGTGGGAGGATATTTGACCGACGTGAGCCAGGCAAACGGACAGGCAACTTTTGCGAAGCCCAGGAATTAATGACTGACTGATGGGTTTCTTAGATCAACTAATAGTCAACTTGATCTCCTACTGCACTGCCTGATGTTGTCAGAAGTTTGGTATGAAACGAGGTTCACAGGATTAAGAGAGAGAGAGAGAGAGAGAGAGAGAGAGTGAGAGCGCGTTATGATATGACCTCAGTACAAGTGCACCGTCTTGAAGGAGGGGGAAAAACAGAGAGAGGAGGTTGAAATGATCCTGCGGCTTACAGGATGCACTGCTGGCTGGGCGGTCGAGGAGGGGGGGGGGAGATGATTCCTACTGCATGCAGACAAGGCGAAGGCTAAATATAGATTCGGGGCTATTTTTGGTGTTCCAAGTATAGACGAGTTGGGCCGAGATATAGCTTCTTCTGTAGCTGAAGCTGACACCTGTTTTTATGCGTTTATAGTGTAGTGCAGTGTCGGGGATATTATTAAGAACCCCTTCTTTACCCCGCATGTGAGCTATTAAACCAGATTTAGTGCCCCTTCTTTGCGCCATAATCTGCTGTACGCATTACGTAACGTAAGTGTGGGGAACATAACTCCAATATAAATGGCATAAAATCCCCGCGGGAATCAGATCACAGATAACCACCAACACCACCACCACCGCAGAGATGCAACAGAAGTACAAATATAGATGTCGAAATAAAAGGGTGTTCTGTTTTTAGAATTCTACAATTTATTATTAGGTTGAAGGAAAGTCGACCCAAAATATTTCCGCTTTAAGTTAGATATTCATTTTCACTTCTATAGAAGCCCTTTTTTATTTGAGAAATTCGGGAGGACAGACATATTGAAGTTGGTTGTATACAGTAAGTGACCCTTTCACCCCGCAGGTGGGTCCGGCAGGTAAAAGGTAAGACAGTTGAGGGGTCAAGACTTTGTTTACATGAAGCTGTGCAGGAGATATATGGGAGGTAATACATAGCTTTGACTTCAGCTTTTCCTGTATATTCGGGGCTTTTCCATTTCGATTTATATCACGAGAGTGTAATAAGATGGACCCACCATAGAAATACATAATCAAGTTAATAAGTTAATAATATTGCACTTGAGCTAACTACTTTAAAAACTATTATACTAAAAGTAGTTTGTCAAGGAAATTTATAATTGTATAACTTCATTTAATTTTATGTATTCATCAATTTAACTTTTGGTAGTTCTATTAATTAAGACATAAACGTATTAAAACGACAGGAATATACTTAATAATTTTCTTAATAATAAAAAGCGTAGTTAGCTCAAGTCCAATATTATTAACTAAAGAGCTAACACATATAACGGATATTTCACTTTTT
>JAYRBW010149821.1:0-14413 GCA_036023295.1 Invenusta paracnida | reverse complement strand
TTTTGTGGTTTGAATGAATTTATATCTTTTAAAATTGTCTGTAGCTAACCAGCTTTTTGCCATTTTTTGCGATAAAAAATATACTTATATATACCCATAAAGCGTGAACGCATTCCTTCTTTTTTACTAGTTTTTTTGTTAAAATTGATGCTACCGTATGACGATAACTCTTTGTCTAATTGATCATCAAAATAACTCTTCAAAGTTCATTTAAGAAAATATCAATATTAACTAGAAATATTTATTCAAGTTGAAGGTGTATTTTTCATTTAATTACACTGTGGTATTTTCTAAATTGTACGTATTCACTTTAGCTTTAATTAACATGAAAATATAATTGATTTTCGACTACTGAATAAAGAAATTTTAGTATGAATTATACAGTATGAGATTGTGAAAATCTTGCATTAAATTCATGTCAAATATGTATAAATGTGAATTGTTGCTATATTTCTAGTTTGGAGCATAGAGTTTGGAGTAAGTTGGCGTGCAAGAAGGAAATACAATTGATTAAATTATTTTTCTTATATAAAAATAAAATATTCCTAAGCCTTGACATGAGCATTTTAGAATTTCATAACCAATATAGTGCCTAAAAAACAAAATATTTAGATCTCATCTCGATATTATAAAATATAATTGTATCATGTGAATTGACATCGCAATACTGTGGATTATTACGGCGTAATTGAAAAAGGATTTAAGAAGACAAGTCTTGCTTTATACATCATGAGTCGTATAGATACAAAATCAAAAAGAGCAATAAAAACTAAAGGCAGTAATAAAGGAAATGTAACTAATAAAATGAATTTGAAAGCGAAAGATAATATAAATACATTAAAGAAACCAAAAACTAAAAATTCTATTAATGCTATTCAGAAAAAAGATGTCCAATTTAAAAAGGGCTCTTTAAATAAAACACGTGAAAGTGAAAGCAAAGCTAGTGAGATTGAATTAAAAAGTGAACGATTACTAAAACAGTATGTCAATGTTAATAAGGCCAACAAGGTATTCAGTAAACAGGGAAGGAGTGAACATGCTTCAGACAAACGAATTAGAATTTCAACTCCCGATAGATCCTTAGAAAACTCACAAGATTATTTCGTAGGAAATATTGAACCTAATGGCAATAGAAATGTTACAACTAGAAAAAAGAAGACGACGAGAAGCAGCAAGCAGCCTACTTCATTAAAAAAACCAGAAATAGTTCTTTCGTCAATTACTGAAATTAATGAGGATTTTTCACCTCAAGTATCATCATTGAAGTCAGTATTAAACGTTTTGAGTCATCCTTCAATCGAGTCTCTTCATAAAATTCAGTTATATATATCAGATTTCAGTCGTGAACGTTTTCGCAATTATATGAGCTATCAATTAAAAGAAATTATTGGCGATTCAAACTTGTTTAGAATATCTAACTCTAGCGAATCTAGTGGTATTGATGAAATTTGTCCTCAAAATGCTGAAATGATTTATAATTCACTAAAAGAGTCATTACGTTTATTTGAGAAGCATATCGACAATAGTGATCCCTGTTTATCATATTCAAGTTATCGAAGTAACCATGAATATTTACCTTTTAGTTCAAGATTTTTACCTCTTAAAGAACTTTGTCCTCAGTTTTCTGACGATTTAAGTAGTGCAAGTACAGATAGCTCTTATTCATTTGTAACCGCTCCACATTATAATATTGAGGGTTCGAATAAAATCCAATGCTACTTACCAGAGCCATATAAAAAAATTTTGCAAGAAAGTATGAAAAATAATGGTAGTTGCTTGGTTGGAAGCAGTTCTAGTAATCGTACATCTTATGGAATAAAGGATATTGAGAATATAAAGTGTATGGATGATGTTCTAACTAAAGAGTGCCACAAAAGATCTATTTCGGAACTTTGCAGAAGTGAAGATGAATATTGCTTGAGTTGTTTATATATAAAAGATTTTAAAATTGCTAGAAATGGTGACACTAATTCTGAAAGCGATCAAACAGTATCTAATTCATTTTATGTAACAGCAAAGTCAGTGTTAGTGAATTTGAGAAAATCTAATCCACCTAGTCACAAGAGTGGCACGATGTCATATAAAACTGATTATGAGGGGAATAGTGACGAAGAAATCGCTAAATATCCTTCTCTAGATTCGGAGGATTATTTTGATTCATTCTGCAATAATAAAGATATACCTAAAATCGAAAATGTAACTGATTTTATTGCAAATTTCAGAAAGTTAGATCCATTTGACCAATATTCAAATTATCGCATGAAATACCCAGTTTATTCATGCCATGAATCGAAATCTAACGAAATGCATATAAGCGATATTAAAACAGAGCCTCGCGTAAGGTCAAACTCACGTTTACGCGAAAATAAGCGAGGCACTACGGAGGATGCTTTGACTCGATGGCGCACTTATTCTGTTCAGCCGACATTTATTAATAACAAGCATAAAGTAGAAGGATTTACTGCTGCAATTTCCCATCAGAGATCAAACAAGGATACGTACTCGCCGAAATTCGTAAAGGAAAGATTTGATGTTAACTAATAACATCAATTAATAGATTGATCATGCTTGATAAATGAATACAATTTCAATTACTACAGCTTGGCAATTTCATTATTTATGTCAATGAATTATGCTAATAGTAAAATATAAGTCAGTTTTATCTATAAAGAAGGAAAGAGCAAAAAATAAGAAATGCATCATATAAATAATATTTTAAAATTAATTTCCAACATATTATTTATTTAAAAAGGATTGCGAATTATTTGCGTGTCTTCAATAAAGTCAAGAAAGTAAGGATTGAATATAGGAAAGATTTACCTATTTTAATCAAAAATGTTTATTTTGAACGAATTATTATTTTGTGTCCATTTAAAAATAATTTTTGCAACTATAATTATATTTTTATATTATTTAAAGGTTGTTCATATTATTTAACGTTAAACTTGGTGACAATATTTAACTTTTGATTTTAAAAGCTACTACGCATATGATAGAATGGAAACAGTCAATTCGTTGAAAATAAAATTAGAAAAAATTATCCACACGCGATAACATGTACGTATTAAATAAAAATTATAAAAAGTTTCGATCTCAACATTATCTGATCCCGATACTTCGTAAATCTGTTATTGAGATCGAATTATTGCATACTTATGCATATTAAATTTATTTCATCATGTGTGGGTGCTGGTTTATTATTCTACATTATACCTATTATTTTAGATGTTTTTATCTTAAAACAAAATTTCCTCGGATCATTTTTCATTCATAATTTTTTTATGTGTATTTATAGTGTAAAAATATTAGTTATGTGTTATTTAGCATATAGTATTGTTATCTATTATTAATCTGTGTTATTTACCGTATTTAATGATATACAAATTAAAATATTCAATAAATTAACAGACGTCATGGTCAAAAATATTTCTCATTTGAGTCGTATTAGTGTATCTCACTAACTTAAACACTCGTTCAAATCGGTGTTTAGAATGCTGGCTGACCATTTTTCATGATAATTTCCGATTTATAATTTTGACAAATTATTTATTTTATCGCAAATTTTGAGCCTATAACATTTAGAAAATGCGGTAGCATCGTCATCCAGGAGCAAGAGCGTAAGCGATTAGCTTGAGAGATGCGAGCAACTTTAGTCATAAATGCTACGGAGAATAGGCCCATTTTTGACCGCTAATAAATCAAGCTAGAATGCAAATTTCTTTAACACTAATTTTTGGTATCAGCGTAATCACCAAGCTCACCAAGCGCTAAACAATTAAATTATTTAAAATGAAATTTTGAAAAAGTTTCAAAATACTTTTTTAAATGAGTAAATTTCATTGAAAATTTGTTTATTTTTATAATTATCTAAACAAAAACGACTGCGTCACAAAAACGAAAACCAAGAACCGAGCTCCTCAAAAGAAAAACGTTGAAATAAATTTGATAATATAAAATACAGCCTTTAAGGAAATTGATATAAAAAGGGTGCCAAGATTTAAAAAACAAAAAATAAAATGATATTGATGATTCATATAGTACAGCCATCAAATAAATTTATATAAACATGGCGCCAAGATGTAATTGTTACAATATTTTCTGTTTAAAATATCTAAACGTATAAATCAATATGGAACATAAGTATACGTCTAAACTGAAAAATTCATAAAAATTTGACAACAAAAATTATAAAAAATCGAGGCTATAGCTAAATTGTTGATAGTATAAATTGATAAATAGTATAAATTATATATATGTTATACAAATTAGCTTACTAAAAACCATAGAGTAATGATTATAATTACTCTATGCTTCAAACAACTTCTTTATTAGCATTCTTATGGGTTTCATTGCTTTTCAAAAAATGTTCCATTGACAAGAATTTTTCATAATGTTTGTAGTCATATTTTTATAAATTTTTCAGTTTAGACGTATACTTAATATGTTCTAAATTTATCTATACGTTTAAACATTTTAAACAGAAAGTATTGTAACAATTACATCTTGGCACCATGTTTATATCAATTTCTTCGATGGCTGTACTATATGAATCATCAATCTCATTTTATCTTTTTGTTTTTTAAATCTTGGCGCCCTTTTTATATCAATATCTTGAATGGCTGTACTTCATATCATCAATATCATTTCAACTTTTTTCTTTTGAGGAGCTCGGTGCTTGGCTTTCATTTTAGCGATGCAGTCGTTTTTGTTCAGATATCAATTAATTTTTTGGAAAATATTACTATATATTAGTATAATTTGAGGCATGCAACGTAAATAATAATTATTTTTTTACTTATAAAATTCTAAAATAGTACAAACAATATTCTTGCATATTTTGTCGTTTTGATTTTTTTCATATGATTAAATTCCAAAGGAATTATATATTTTCTAAATGGTATAAATTATTCACAATCTTTAAGATTTTAGTTTAAACATTTGAATATAGAAATTAAACATTTTTATCAAACAAATTCCTAAAAATATCTTAACGTATCGAAATTGTTCATTTTTCTTTTAAATAGTTACATTTTTTGACTTTTTTCAATTTTTGCGCCCATCACTCGTAGTCAATTAGCATCAAATATGAAATATTAAAACAAAATGAATGAAAAAAAGAAGAATTTAGGAAGATTACATTAATTATACCTAATATATTTGATTAGAGTATTAATCTCAACAAAATGTGAACTATACTATTAAAACTAGTGTTTTTTATTATAATACATGGTTCATTTGTGTACGAATTCATTTAATATCGTGTAATGGTCTATCAAATATATATCATATCGTATTATAATATTAGTATATAACAAAAGAAAGCAAAATATTAGTACATAATTTATTCATTATATATAGTAAATATAACATTTTTGGTATAATAAAATCATTGATCATAGAAAAATACGAGTGAAATATACTAAAATCGGTTGTTATTATTTTTTGCTAAAATCCGAAAACAATCAATAAAAATACATCATTATATTCAAAGCAATGTATTTTAAACGGTTTAAATGTATAATATATATAAAAATAGTACTATATAATCATTATTTATTAAATCTATTAATTTGGTATGTTTTTAATGCAATATAGAACCTAAATTTTGGAATTTTACGTTTTGGCGGCCATTTTAAAGCCATTTTCGACCTGCTCCAAATATTTTTTTCTAGGAGCAATGGATTTTTTAATCTCTACACTCACATATAGCTCTAAAAAATGTTGGTCCTTTTGTCCGGCGTGTATCGATTATTCATATTGTTGCCTCACTAAATCCAGATATCCTTATTTCATCATTAAAAAGGATGTATTCTTATGAAATCTTAAAAATTTAATCGCGTTAACTTAATGATATTTTCTAACATGGTATATGAAGTTTTCGATCACCTTTTGGCTTGTTAACTTACTAATCTCTTGTTTAATTTGCAAATGATTGACCATTTTAACAGATCGATAGTCTTCGATGTTCTCTAAAGTAATTTCAATGTCTTCTTCAAATTTGGTCCGCTTATTTTTTTATGCCACTTGTTTTTTATCCGAATTTTATATTGCTTTGTATAATATAGGTGGTTGTCTCCCATTATATCTTCTTCCGTTTTTCTATTTTTACAAAATCGTCTGTGTTATGTATATATACACTCAGTTTTTCTGAATAGTACTGTTGTTGTGTGATATAATTAAAAAGATATATTTTATTTCAGTCACCAATAGGCGTTACTAAGGCAACTGTAAAAACTGCAATCGAAGCAGGTTATCGACACATTGACTGTGCTGCAATCAATTTGAATGAGGCAGAAGTAGGAGAGGCTTTGGATGAAGCATTCTCTAAAGGAATCGCCAAGAGGGAAGATTTGTTTATAACTACCAAGGTAACTTAACTATCAAATTTTATTTTGTTTTTAAGCATTCGAATGTTATCGAAAATATGTCCATTTCAGATCTGGAATAGATTCCATCGTCCGGATCTTATCAGAGGCGCATGTCAGCGTTCTTTATATTTATTGCGTGTAAAGTACCTCGATTTGTATCTCATTCACAGGCCCTGTGCATTTCAGGTAACCTATATTTCCTATATTGCAATGTATTTAAACTATAAATTCGTTCTATTGGTTTTTGCATAATCGTAATTCGGAAAATATCTTATGTTTTCCTGTGTTGACTTTTACTATTTTTTGTTGCTTTTTTGTGTATCACAAAATTTAATTTTGAATGTAAGTTTCATTATCAGAAAATATTCAGGTGGTATGTAGATATGTTTCTAAAATAGTACACTAGTACTTTAGTTGTGTTAACTACGTTTTAGATAGTTAAATATATTATGATTTGACTTCACATGTTTATTTGTCATTCAATTAAAAATATAAACTTTAGTGGGTATGAATTTCATTTATTTTTGTTATGCATTGATTAAGGTATCCGAAAGCTCTGCTTATAAACCACTTCATTCTCACTCAAGTGTTTATCTTTTATTATATTTATTTTACATTTATTAAATAAACATTTATCTTGACATGGTCTGGTTATAAATTGTTAATATTTATTTGAATGGATTGACATAAATTTTATTTATTTTATTGTAGTTCTCTATCATTACAATATACTTGTTATAAACGTTTAAACTTTTTTATTCGACCTTTATGTGAATTCAACGATTAACATTTTTAAAGTGTTTTTTTTTAATAGGGGTCTGTTAAAAAACCTTTTTGATAATCATATGTTCCAGTTCTATTTAATTGCATTCATCCTATTTGTACTCTCATACCTCGTGTAAAGGTTAGGTCTTAACGTTGTGTTTTCTAGTTTGAGTTTATTTTAAATATTATATTTGTACACGCCATCAGTGTTTTAATATTCATCGAATATTTTTGAATTAAACTATGTCGCCGAAGATTATCAGATATGTTATCTTTATTCTGGCTTTTACCTGGCTATGCCCATACTGTACATGTAACCAAAATGTATTATAATTATATAATTATTTTTGATCGCTAATGTTGTTTTCAAACTCTAATTATTTTTTTCGTAATAGACGAAGGCATTTTTCTGGTTATGTTTGCAAATTATTTTGTAGTGGCCTTGATTTATATTTTTTATAATATGCAATAATAATAATAATTTGTTTTGGACAATAACAAAAAATCAATAACAATACTATAATCAAACATAAGTACAAAATAACAATAACATATTAGAGATGCCCTTGCGAATTAGAGCCACTAATGGAATCGTGCGAGTTACCGTGTATAATTTAGGCATAATAATTTAATGTGTTTTGTAAGTGCACAAAGTGAAGTAAATATAATTATAGTATACATAAACAGTGCATGTGCCGTTTACGGTTTAATGGCTGCTTAGTTTTTGTTGTTTTTCAATGAAACAGTTCACTCTGAATTTCAGGAAGATGGAGATATTTTTCCAAAAAGAGAAGATGGAAGCGTAATTTTTTCTGATGTTGATTTTATAGATACATGGAAAGTACGTTAATGTTTTATTTTACATTATTCAATTGTATATTTTGTATTAATTTTTTAATCTATATCTAAAATTGGAACCAGGCTAGATAAATCATATTTATATATTATTTTTATTATAAAATCAAGGTTCATTAATATGACATAAACATATAAATATTGGTATTACATAAATAGATAAATATAAACGGTGTTTATTTCTAAAATTTGAACTATTTCATAGTCAAGTTAGATATGATGTCTTGAGATCATAGGATAATCAATATTTGTCATGTAATGGATGAAAATGATTGAATGATTGTGCTCGTTATATCATTTTTAATTGTTCAGATATTACATTGATAGTTGATATTCTTGAATGTTTATACCACTTCCACTGCACGCTATTTTAAATTAAATTATTTTGTACCCCTTTCTATTTTAGGCATGTGAAAAGCTGGTTGACGATGGGCTAGTTCGCTCTATTGGCGTTTCTAATTTCAACAAATCGCAGTTGTTAAAAATTATTGATGTCTGTCGTATAAAACCAGCAATGGTTCAGGTTTGTGAATCTGAAGTCTCATTTTTGATTGATGCATTTTGTTAAATGTTTGGTGTTTCCATATTTTCAGATTGAAATGAATCCAAATTTTCCCAATCATAAACTGGCTGATTTTTGTGAATTGCACGACATTCGTTTGACTGCTTACTGTCCATTAGGATCACCAGGAGGCTTTTTGTATGTTTATCCCACCTTTTTTTATAGTATTAATTTAATTTATGCTACAATATGCTAACTTATACAATGAAGTACATTATCCATTAGGAATATGTGTCTTATTGTAACTGAATTAACTGTATTGAAATTTTCGTATTCAAAATATCGAAATAATATTAATAAATATATATTGTTAAATACTGTTCAGTATAGTTATATTTGATTATAAGAGACATATATATCACTATTTGAAATAATATAATTTATAGTATCGCTTTTATCATCTAAATGAAGTTGTCAGTTTAAATACTATGTTTGCCGTATTATTTACTCCATCTCCATTGTTTACAATAGTATATTTCTGTCAATACTGATCCTGTGTTTTATATGTTCATTTATCACATGACAATCGCATATTGGAATTGCCGGTATGATTTGTTAGCGTGTAGCTTTTTGACGAATTAACAAAACTCAAAAATAATTTTAGGCTGTTGGCTTAAAACATCTATTCATTCAGGAAACGCATTCGATGTTATTGAACCACGTGATATGGAAAAAGTGAAAACTTTCAGTAAATGACGTTTAAATATTTCCTTCGGAATCAAGTTCATTTTAAATAACTTACTACTTTGGTCTAAAAGGCCGAGAAACTTTGGACAAAAGTTACATTTTGTTCACTGTCTGACGGAATTCAATCCGCTTAGTACAAAAATTAAAACATCCGAGGTCATCCTTAAGCATTAAAGAAAACACAGATCCAAAGAAGTTTAATATATTTGATAGAAAAATTACAGAGAAATGTGCCCCGTTGGCATTTTATAAACTTATCTCATTAAAATACCTGCTGAGAGTCCATATTTGTTTATTTTGCCATTAATGAATTAAATTATAAAAGTCTGGTTCTTAAATAAGAGATTTTTAGGAGAAGTTTCACTTTTTGAAATGAAGAATATATTGATTTCAAATGAGAGGACTTATCAATTTTTACACAAATCATGCTTTTGGTAACCGTCGTGAGTCAATTGAAAGCACAAGGTCGGTCATCTGAAGACGTATGTACTGTTACTGGCCATATAATTACGCCAAGTTACAATCGTTATTTCAGACAATAAACTCACGCACAAAAACGAAAAATTTCCGAGACACTGAAAGTAGACCTTTCTAACAAGGTATACCTAAACTAACAAGGACTGCATGCGGTAGCCAGAACTGTATTCAATATGCAAAAATGAGGGTTGACATGGCACAATATACTGTAACTATTAGATGATGTTATAACATTTATATTAGCATCAATATTTCTTTAAGACTTTTTTATTTGTTATACAAATTTTTTTCATTACTTTTATACAAGCAAATATAAATACAGTATTTATTAAGCTTTAATTTTAAATCGAATACTTGAATAGACAGGCAGATAGACAAGCACTTTATAGCCAAAAATTGGAATTATTGTATAAATACAGAAAAACATAAACTGATACCACATTGAGTAGAAATATACATAACAATAATTAAAGTATAGTGTGCATATTTAATTTATTACAACTGTTATATATGCTGGTTTTGCAGAATAGAATTGAAAGTCTTTTGCCACTTGAGAAAACTAATAAACTTTCTTTTATAAAAGATGGTCACTTTCCTTTATCTTATCAACCATGCCAATACATCTAACTTTTACTGTATCAATGAATAATATTAGTTATAAATAATTAACTAATAGTGTCGGCCACACCCGGAAATTTATATTTATACAAATGGACATAATCCTTCTTCGGAAGGACATTTATATATATTTATATAAATGTGCTTCCGAAGAAGGATTAAGTCCATTTACTGTATCACTCAGGATTTGTAGTTTGTAATATTTACCTACTTACCTCTGTCTGTAGTTCTCAATCTTGGTTTGCTTCTTTCTTTATATTAAAAATGATGCCACGCTTGATAGAAATAGACAATTATACTTACATTGTAGGATTTGTATATATTTTCTACAATAATTTTGTTAATCTTGACTTCACACGTCATGTCTGTTTTTACCCAGGGCCGACCCAAACGCACCCGCTCTCCTCGAGGACCCTCAAGTCATCGCGATCGCTCAACGACACGGCAAGTCGGCGGGCCAGATTCTCATTCGCTACATCATTCAGCGCGGAATAGCTGTGATACCCAAGAGCAATACACCCGAAAGAATTCGAGCTAATTTTCAGGTCAACTATAGAATTTATACGTAACAGGGTGCTCACCAATGTTGCAATTGTTTCATAACGTATTGAAGCAATGATACATGCAATATAAAATATATAAAATCATCTTATAACATTGTAAATTTCTTCAAATTTCAAAATCTAAATAAAGTAACTGTTTGCTGCTCTGTAATTTATAAGTCTATGTTTTCAAGCATAACTTCTCAATAGCTTCTAGATATCTCAGTCTTTATTCTTCTTCTTGATGCACATATTATCTTTCACCACTCATAAAGGCAATAAGGAAGATATTCGATACCTTTAGTTGTTGTTATATGTATATAGTAAGAAAACTTTTCGTTGACTGGTGCATTCTCAAATTTAATTGATGCAAAATAGTGCTTTTAGTTAAAATACAAAACAATCGTTGAATAGTATCATAAATATAAAAACAATCATTTAATGTCCATGGAATATACGGAGATACATACCCATTACCAAAAGTTAAGTATTAGAATTACAAATTTGAATTATTTGCTGTATGTATAGGAGTATATTAACTAATAGTGTATAAGTAATGTTAGTAACTATAATTACTAACATACTAATGCATACTCTTTCACTAATTACTCAGGTTAATTATATAGCTATATTTAAACTCATGAAACTACACTCTCTTGACATAAGAACTATTTTCATTTATTGATTCAGGTTTTTGACTTTGAATTATCCAGTGAAGATATGCTTGCGTTGAACAGCTTCAATAGAAATTTTCGCAAGTTGAAACCAATGCCGTAAGTTGAATTTATGCGTTATTTTATTTTATTATTTCCAGTTAAATTAAGTTTGTTTTGTTTATTTATCAGATTTTTATTATACAAGTATAATTTTGAACATAATGTGTAAAGTTTCAAGTCCAATTCTTTACTTTTTGGAAAGTGGCGCAGTTTATACAGTTTCATATATTTTTAATCTGTTGAACGAATATGAACAACATCGTTTTTCTTTGATTTCGATACATAGAGGTTTTCTATTTTTACAATTTAATACACTTATAATATGTTGTTAGCCTTTTTAATACAACTTTCTCATAATTAATCAGATATTACTGGATTTTTCAAATTTTAATGTATATTATTTTATTAAACACCGTCTCTAGTATTCTAGAAAATTCTATCGATAATTAATACTATGTACTATACATATTATATAGATAGGATAATATGTTTATAAAGTAGACTATTTAAAATGAACTCGTCAAACATAATTGTTAAGCAAAACTCTTCAATAAAATATGCCATAGTTGTTGTATGTATGTACATATTTTCTATAAACGAATTTTGCATGACATGTTATTATCTAATTACAAATTTGGATGTTCATCAAAAAGAGGTTCCATCGAAGTCAGGCTGAAATGGAAAAAAAACTATTATAGATTTTTTACACCGACTCATTACGGATACAACAAATCAATCAAAATCAGCTGGTCGTCGAAAGCTAATGAAATTTCAACACTGTATTAGCGTGGTCATTCTGACAATATTATACAATAATAATACATTATCTACTTATATTTTTTACTTTTCCGGTGTACATTTTGTTATATTGATGAACGTTGATATTTATTTTACAAGCAATCTATTTATTATTGTGAAAATTATTCTGAAAAACTTGATTGATTTAAATTAAATATTTTAGAAAATTGATAGAACCTATTATTTGAAATATTTAATCGATTGAATTATATTTTACGTATTTCAGATATAAACTATTTATATTTCAATTTCTTTAGATTATTTTTCTTATTTATTTCAGAATGAAACCTCACAAGTACTATCCCTTCAATGAGGATTATTAGCGATTTTGGGTTGTGTATATACTGTGTGAATTATTTGAAAACTTTGCTCCATAAAATGTAATTTCTTTCAGAACTAAGATTAATTCAATGATTTAACATTGTTCTTATACAAATTTTGATTTTTTAATTAAAAAGTGGTGATCATTTAAATGTGTTTTGTTTTTAATGTTCATTTGTCCAGATTATTTTGATACATTTTAATGAAATATCCAATTACATATTGAAATTTTCTTCTGATGAGATAATTTTTGAATAGCAATTTTTTTTAATTATATGCAGTAAGTAGTAGGGTAGGGTCTAGTCTAGCTACATACATAGGTTACATAAATACTACGTGTCTTCAATTTCAGTAGTATAGCTATATATAACTGTATTTTGAGAAAATTAATAAATTGCTAAATTATATAACTAAACTCTTAAATTATTCCCTATTTGAATGCTAAAAATACGCTAAGCTCCTAAATTATTCCCTTAGTGTAGGCTAAGAGTTCTCTACCGGTATGCTAAAAATATCAAACTCATAAATAAATCGGCAGAAACATTAGTAAATGTATCTTCGAATAATTGGGCATCATCATAGTTAAAACATTTAGCTCTCGATTAAATCCATGAGTCATCTCTCTCCTCTCCAAATAAACGTCTATTGAATGGTGTGGTTGATGTACTATTGGTACTGGTGCTTGTGGTGTTCACACATGCCAGTCTGGCGGCGATGGGTGTTGCTCCGGTGATTCTTGTGGCGTACTTCGCATTACCTGCTTGTCGGCCCTCATAATATATTGTGGTACATTCATGAGGTGTAGATCATTCTCAAATTGGATCCAACCATTTGGTGGAGCTTTCTTTATTCTGCTATCAACAGCATATCGCACTAAATCAAATATATTAGCTGTGTTGATTTTGTTACCATCCAGATAAAAAACACGGCTTTGGTCATCCAATTTATAATTTTGCGATTGAAGAAAACTCAGAAGCAGACGACCCTTACTCCGACAATGTTTGGAAACGTATCTACTGCCTGTCTAAATAAATTGTTCGGCCGTGGTGCAGGTTCAGGTTGTAGCGATGGACTAGAGGGTAATTCAGCTTCTTCTTCTTTCATTTTCCGTTATCTGATTGCTTGGTTAAGATTGTAGGCATACAATTTATGGGCTACATCTGGCGCTAATTCCTCTTCATTTTAGATTTCTCTTGCATTGATTGATTCACTATTCTTTTTATGTTTCTCATACTCGTCTTCACTAAACGCAACCATTTGCTGAAAAGGTTTATAATTCAAAATTGGTTCAGTTTTTATTCCCACTTGATTAGGTACGACCTGATTACGCGCCAGATAGACATATTACGGTTCCTATCCTGATAGAATATGACTTCGAACTCGAATATAGTCGGGCGTCAGCTGATGGAGATCGATAAATAGGTAGAAGTAAGGGTTGACGACAACAATCTTCTTAAAAACTGAAGTTAGGAATATGGATTTCCCAGGGAACATTTGGCGTCCGAGATGACTCACTTGGTTAACATCACGTGGATTCTTGAAAATAATCAATTGTATTGAGTATTAAGCGATTGCGTGTGGACTTCTTTGCTTATTAAACATATTTTGTGTCATCGTTATTGCAAAACAAGGTAGGTGATGCACCAATCTTGTAAATAGAGAGGTTATAACTGTCGAGGATTTTATTTCTTCCATCAAGTCATC